>VXAK01005817.1:0-13817 GCA_013399435.1 Arenaria interpres | reverse complement strand
CCAAACCATTCTATGACTCCATGATTGCATGACTATGCAGATGCCAGAATCATAGAATCGTCTAGGCTGGAAGGGACTTTAAAGATCATCTAGTCCAACCATCAACCTAACTCTGACAAAAAAAAATACATAAGAAATTCAAGCATGTTGAAGTTTGTATTGAAAATTCAAATCCAAATTGAATGATAGAAAAGCAGACAGAAATCCACCGGGGCCTGTAATTTTATAGCTAACCTACAAAAAATTAGGTGCAAGTAAGAATGACGCTCTTTTCTTTCATTACCTGAAATTTAGGAGATATTTCTTAATGTGTTTTTAGGAATGCCTTTAATACTGTAAATAATTCAAAATTTTAATTGGACCAAACTAGAACGCTTTCCTGATTTACAAAAAAATATAAGATACTTCTTTCTTTATCTTAGCAAAAGAGACGACAAGAAATTGAACAAAAACTTGAAGTGCAGGCAGAGGAAGAAAGAAAGCAAGTTGAAAATGAAAGGCGAGAACTGTTTGAAGAAAGACGTGCTAAACAGACAGAGCTGCGGTTACTGGAGCAAAAGGTTGAGCTTGCTCAGTTGGTGAGTTTTAATTTTTTTGTTCAAAAATTGTCTTTTTTTGAACAATTCTTGTGTATCTTAGGGTTATTTTCTTTCATTTCTCAGCAAGAAGAATGGAATGAACATAATGCTAAAATAATTAAATACATAAGAACGAAGACAAAACCCCACTTATTCTACATACCGGGCAGAATGTGTCCTGCTACACAGAAGTTGATGGAAGAGTCACAGAAAAAGATGAATGGTAAGTGGCCTTGGTGATACAAAGGCCCTTGTTCTTGCCTCCCTTTGATGTTTGCTGTACAAGCTCCTTTTAAGTCTCTCTGCTTAAATACATTAATTTCATGGTTAGGAAAAACTGTATGTTCTTGCACGGGTGTTCATCATAAATGAAACCTTACTCTTTCAGTGACTTATTTTTATGTTGGATGTGCTTTGATTCTCTTACAAGAAGTCAAAAGAGGTGTATGAATAATCTCAGAGGTATGTGCTTAAAATGCAGTCCTTTATATCAGCTTTAGTACGCAGATGTATGCCAGTGCAGCAGCTCTGTTTTTGGAAAGGTAGATGCTGTGGATTGAAGACCCAAGGAAATGCAGGTTTTTATAAAGGAACAGAGAAGTGTTTTCTTAAGCACAGCACTAGAACTCTTTTTTTTACCTTAATGTGTGTTCATTTCTGTTTCACAGGATGACTGTATTTTTCTTTTGGAAAACAATTTAAAATACTGCAGTCGATGGTAGTCCTGCTGTTCTTTTTTATTAAACTGAGAAAGTATTGGTTTGGTTTTTTTTAAGGAGCTCATCATCATTATGTGGGGTTGGGGGGTAGAGGAGCTGGCTCACCTGTCTGAATACCTTACATTATTTAAGCTTCCTTAATACCTAACCAGCTTTTTGCTGATTCTTCCTGTCTTTTGTTTACCTTAGGAGGTATAACCTTGTTAATATATAAATTACCAGGAAATTAAGGTATTATTTTGATATACTGTTGGTTCGATTGATTTTAATGAAGTCAAAACCTCTTTTTGTTAACTTAGATCTAGGGCTTTGCTGTTCTGATACTCAACTGAGCTGACTATCCCCTTTGCTTTGTTTTCTTCAGGTTACTAGCAGTCTTTTTCATTATGCATGAATGGCTTGCTACTTCAGAATGAATAAGGATGCTGTATTTATAAGTTAAAACAATTTGATAACTTACTAGCTCATAGTTAAGGAGAAAATAGACTTCAGTGTCTGTAGATTATCTGAGACTACTATTTGTGTATTTATTCCCCAGCACTCTTTGAAAGCAGGCGAAATGAATTTGCAGAGCAGATTAACAAAATGGAGGCCAGGCCCAGAAGACAATCTGTGAAGGAAAAAGAACAGCAGGAGGTGCAGAATGAAGAAAAGAAGGAAGAACAGAACAAGGAGCAGGAAGAGGGTAAGGCGGCTCAGCAGGTGGAAGAGTTGGAGACAGGTAATCAGCACAATGATGTAGAAATGGAGGAGGTAGGGGAGGAAAAGGGAAAAATAGGTTCAGGGCATAGCGATGGAGAGAAAGAACAGGAAGAGGATGAACAGAAACATGAAATGGAGATTAAAGTAGAAGAGACTACTGAGGTAAGGGAAAATGACAAGCAAGAGGATGGTCAGCATGAAGAGGTCACAGTGGTAAAAGAGGAAAGTGAAAACATTCAGCCAGTGGATAATGAGCAGGATGTGGCTGAAATGAATGAGGCAGATAGTGTAGAACCTGTAGAAAACGAAAATGGAAAAGAAGCGGAACCAGAAACAGAGTCTGAGGTTCAGCCAGAAAAAGTGAGTAATGTTCCTTCTCCCGAGAAGGAGAAAGGTATTAGAGCAGAAATTGAAGCTGAACCTGAAGAAAAACAGGAAAAGGCACCTGAAGCTCAGCCAGAACCTGTGGCCGAGGCTCTTTCTCAGCCACAGTCTGTGCCACTGCCACAGTCACCGCAGTTGTCTCAGGCCACTCAGGATGCAGAGCCCCAGGCAGACAAGGATGAAAATGCTGTGCTGTCCGTAAAGGTGGTTGAGGCACAGACGGAGCAGAGTCAGGCACCAAGCGTAGAAATTAAGAATAAGACTAGGAGTAGAAGCAGGGGTAGGGCAGGGAACAAAGCTGGTAAGAGTCATAGCCGTAGCAGCAGCAGCAGTAGTAGCAGTAGCACTTCGAGCAGTACCAGTAGTGGCAGTAGTTCCAGCACTGGCAGCAGTAGCAGTCGGAGTAGTTCCACCAGCAGCAGCACTACAAGTGGGACTACTAGCAGGGACACTAGCAGCAGTAGCTCTAGCACTAGTGAAAGTCGGAGTCGAAGCCGAGGAAGAGGGCATAACAGAGATAGAAAACGCAGAAGGAGCACGGACAGGAAGCGGAGGGATGCTTCAGGAGTAGATAGAAGTCACAAGTCCTCAAAAGGTGGGAGTAGAGATGCCAAAAGCTCAAAGGATAAAAGTTCAAGATCTGACAGAAAGAGGTCTATATCAGAAAGTAGTCGGTCAGGCAAGAGAACTTCACGGAGTGAAAGAGACCGTAAATCAGACAGGAAAGACAAAAGGCGTTAACAGAAGAGACCAAGCTTCCTTAGCCTAATCTTTGCAGCAGAAGATTATTTGAGTGAAAGGATTCCTTGTCAGGAGGAGGAGAAGGCTGCCTTAAGAATTGCATGCTGTAAAAAATCTTTTGGAAAAATGCAGACTGTTTACCAGGCATTCTTGTACTTTTTACATAATTTTGTAAAAGGTTACTTACCAAAATTGTGTGAAGTTCCCGAAAATGTAAAAATAAAAGATTAACACTCCTTTGCATCTTTTTTTAAATATCCTGTACTCATTAAGATCCTCTGTATATTTTAATAGGTAAACCTTTAAGTAGGTGTGGTCACTTCTGTATCATACACTTTTTTTTTTGTAGAAATAAATGTGCATTTTAAATAAATTGTTTGAGATGTCCTGTTGACAATTAAATTCCCCTTTTAGATCACACGTAGGGAGGCAATGTTGCAGGAAATGTAAAATTCTGTTTTTTCCCTCTATTCCTTGCAAGAACAGGAATCTTAAGACCCAGTAAAGGGAGTAATCTCTCCAGTGCTGGGTAGGAAAGGAAATTGGTCTGGATCTATACCTTTTGCTTTCTTCTGTAATCACAAGCTCTTGCTCAACTCTATCTTCCAGTTTTATAAAACTTTCCTATCCATAGGCAAGCAGTGATTAAATGGCAATGTTAACACTGGCCGAGACAGTGGTATTCCAGACTGACCTGAGGTCTTATCTACCTTCTTCAGGTGCTTTGGTAGTATTTACATCTATGTTCTGGATACAGTTAATCTGTTTAATGATGTTCCTTGCTTTGATGGCCAATGGAGGAAAGACTTCAGCTTACTTCTCAACCAGGATTCTTTTTATTTTAGTTGCAGACTAATCTTTGATCCCTTCATACCACTAGGAATAATTACAGTGCAGTGTTGGAGTTACCTGGGACTACCTAATACTAATGTTGTGTGCGTGCAAGAATGCTTTCTGAATGTATTTAATACAACTTAAAGTGGTATGGTGTTATCTATGAAGGTGAATACTGTTTTTATATAATTTTGTATGGAAAACAATAACATCTGTCGCTCTGTTCTGTACATGTGCAAATAAATGTGGCTTTGTAGACTACTCTCTCGATGCCTATGATGTTTTCTATAACACGGGTGTATTACCTTAGTCTTTCTACATTTTAAAGCATGAATCTTAATTCCAGGTGGCTGTACCTTAAAAGCTCTATATGCAAAATTGTTCTTACTGCCTTTAATGCCTGTTAACTGAATATGAAACACTGCTATAATCCATCTTGTCTCAGCAGGAAGAGAAATCTCGTATCTCGTATGCCAAATCGCAGACCAGGAAGTCCTAGGAAGATTTCAAAATGGAAATGACATGTAAGCTTATTCTAGTGAATGAAATGCCATATATACCCCATTTTCCAGGAACATAGGGCAGACTTTTGCAGAGTTCTAGTTTTGGAGGGTGTCAATTTTTGGATTTCTGGATTTGAACTCAGAGTAGTGGCAGAATTCTGTGTTCCAAAGTGCTGAATTTACTGGCTTAAAGAAATGTGTCTAGCAAGGGATGGAGCGTTCTTTGAGCAGAAATAGACACAGAGGGAAAGGTCCTCCAGCGTCCTCCTTCTCAATACTTTATTCTGATTCTTCAGTCCCTTCCCCACTTCAATATCCTCTTTGCCTCTGCTTCTCTACACCTGAGAATCATTTCTAGCTCTTGTCAGTAGACTCCAACCATGTTTCCTTCCCCTCAGAGGAATGTGGTGCTTTGCTGTTGTTGTGTTAAAGGATAAAGGAATTTGGCAGCAAATGAACCCTGTTGTGTTCCAGCTTGTGCTCGGATACCAGAGGGGCTGGGGGTGGCTGGGCTTAGACCCGAGTGATGCCCAATTTGGCGCTATAGGCCTGGTTGTGTTCAATGTATTGAATTGCCATGATTATGGGCACACAATAGCCTATATGCGCTTTCTGTCTAGTTGTGTTCAATGAACTGGTATGGCCAAATTTAAGGAGATTGGTCGTGTTCAATGAGAGCTCTGATGGCTTGATTAACAGTGCAATGTATTGAAGCAACAGAAGTGCAGATTCTTTTTGGATGGCCGGTCATAATACGCTGTCTGCAAGGCACGTGCAAGTAATATAGCAGCATAAACCACCTCAAGTAATACAGTAGCATGAAGCAACTCAATCTATAGATTTCTAAGTTCCCTGGGGAAGCACTTGGTGTAGCTGAGTGTTTGGATCTCAGTCAGTAGGTGTCCCTATTGGGGGAAAGAGAGGCTCAGCCCCTCGACTGGTCCCAGAAGTCAGCAATGGTTCATGGTGGTGTCTTCCTGGCTTGTCTGTGATGGTATCTTCCTTAACACCCCTCCGTTCTTAAGCCGTTTTTATATTATTGTTTACCTTTCAGGTGGAGTTTGAGTGACTCTAGTCATACAAATCTCTGTGTAAAATTTCCTCACTTTGTGTTGAAAGGTATAGACTAGCGAAGATTTAGAGCACAGACTCAGCGAGGGGTGGTTGCACTTTGGAGGCGGGTAGATTTTAGGATGGAGGTGTGTTATGGTGTTATAATGACACTATAATGAGCAAAGTTCAATCTAAGGGCATGATTTTCTACAAAAAATGAGGAACTGTTGGCTCAGGGTAACAAGTATGCAGCTTGTCGGTTTTCATAGCACCGTAAGTTCCAGAGTTTGGCTACGGTACCTCACACTGCCCCACTCTCCATGCTGGGTTTTTTCCCACCTTAGAATCTGCTGACTCTAAGATTGCAGCTCATGCAGCGCAGGGAACTATGGTGGAACACATTCCCTGTGTATCAGCTGCACTCCACCCTGGAATTTTCTTCAACACTGTACCTTTTCTTAAAATGTGAATATAACTGTAGTTTTTAAGTCACCTCCAGCAATTATTCCACAACTGTGCTTTCTTTTTTTTTCTTTTTTTTTTTTAAGGACAAGCAAAAGTTCAAACGCCTTATTGAAGATGTTAAACACGGCAATTTATCACAAGGAACAAAATTTATACTGAGTAGTTGAGTAAACTTCACTGTTTCACATGTCTCAACTAACTTCACATTTCAAATTGCCTTTGGAAGTCATTTACATTTTGTTGATTATATTTTTTCCTTAACATTGAGTATTTTTAAGATTTCTTATTTTAAGCTTAGTTGAGTGATTCAGTGCTGTAGTGTATTTACTGTACAGATTTTAATGGCTGATACTGTAGTCATTGTGCAAAGCTAGAAAGTAGGTTGCTAGCAGAAACCACTGGTTTCAGAGGAGCTGAGTTGATAAAAACAGCATGGTGGGTCCTGGTAAATTAAATAGGGATTGGATTGATTGTAATGTCTCAGGTTTTATTACAGGCAGCAATGTGTTTTTGACAAGGTGAAAATAAAGGTTTTTTTGTTTAGTATGAAGCCAGTGATGCATTTGATAGTTTAATGTTTGTTAGAAGAAACTTACTGCCATGGTTAAACTGTGCTGTTAATTAATAGCCTTGTTAAATCTAAGCAGCTCAATACAACATAAGCATCAGTGTGATAACTTCCTAAGAATGGAGTTTTCTAAAAGCTACAAATTCCAACCAATATTCCACTACAGAAATAGTAGGAGATAGTGGTATACTATTAACACGATATTGCATGAAGATCTGTCTTTATAAAGCAGTAGTATTTTTAGTAATCGTTATGATTGCCCTCAAGGTCCCATCCTCTTACCCTGAAACAATTTCAGAGCTGTGGATAGGGCTGAGACCATGGGTGCAATTTCCTTCCTCTGTTCCCAGTCTACTCTTTCAAATAGCTGACAATTTCTAGACTGAATTTCATACAACAGCTTGGGATTTCTGAGAATTAAGTGCAGATAGCATAGGAGTAGGAAATGATTAAAACATTTTCTTATTTCCCTTCACCTTAGTAGCGAGTAGAGATCAAAGGAAAAATCTCTTACTGTCTTGTCTTTTCACTCAAGTAGGGTGGGAAAAAGAACGATCGAGAAGAGGAAAAATGAAGAGTGAAGTTGAGACGCTTTATGTGAGTGGGCAACATACCATGTATGCTGTCTGCCTGTTTTGTGGAGTGCTGCTGTCAGATGGCCCCTTCTAGCTTTAAGTATAACTTTATAAGGTGGCTGTTTGGGGGTTTTTTTTTGGAGCTTTTATACCATTTACTTGTTGCCTCTCCTTCAGTCCTGATGCACAGATAAACTGGAAGGCCCCAAGAATGTGTTTTTTCCGTGATGCTTCACTCCGAGTCCTTGTCAGAGTAAATTTTACGCAGATTGTTCATTAATTCTAAGCTGAAACATGACTTTGCGTAAAAGGTACACCTCTTCAAATTCCTGCTAATTTACTTAAGGTGATGTCTTTGTGCTTAGAACCGCTTCATTGTATGTATTCAAAGGAAAACTGAAAATATTTTTTTCTGCAGAAAGTAGGTATTAGTGAACTAAACACACACAGAGCAAAAGTAATTTCCAAAACCAGAACATTTGCAAATAGGTTTCTAGAACATCTTTCGTTTATCAGGAAAGTAATGGGCTTGTGGTTAGGTCCCAGTTATAATTTTGAGACTCAGGTTCAGCTGCTGATTTTTGTAGCAATTACTGTGGTGCAACAGGACAAACCTATTCATTTTATGAATGTTCCAGACCTTTAAAATGAGTTTCACTGCTCAAAAAAGTATTTATCTGAGACTACATGTATTTATGACAGGATGAAAAGTTGTGGCACTGGTGTATGAGTAATATACAGAGATCTGTGTTTTGGAGGATATAATTTTGCTCTTTCAGAATATTTTTTTTTCCCCTCATTTCAATTTTATAGCAAACCTGTGTTTTACCACAAACCTTGTTCAGGCATTTGTTATTAAGTGACAGTGTTCTATTATATGACAAAATGTGAGGCATTCAAAGCTTGAAAATGTATTATCAAGAGTCAAAGTAATATAAGTTACAAGTTCTGTGATTTTCTAGAAATGCACTGTTAGTTGTCATGCTTGGAACCATTTTCATAATAGGAAAGCAATAATGGCTTTTTCTTGTTATTTGTTATTCTGGCTAAGAAAGTTGCTTTAAATCTCGATGATGAACGACTGTTACCGGTTTAGATTTGTCTAACTGGAAGAGTGAATTTGTGTTCCTTTTCTTCCTTTGATATATTAATTTTAAAAATATATTTGTTTTTTAAAAAACAATGGTTTTTGGCATGACATTTGATTCAGTGTAAAAATTGATCTGTATTTTCATCCAAACATCCCAGGTCAAGAGAACTATACTTTTAAGTGCCTTTGACATGGACTATATTCTTCCTTGTATTAGTGCAGTATTCTACACTGTGAACCCCTACATTCCGTATGGAGCCTTTTGGTGCTAATCATAAATATATAACCAAAACTGTATATACTGTTGTTGTTATAAAATAAGGGTTGACTTTTATGGACTTAGGAGAACTTTTACCAACTTATGATTTGCTTTGGGTTCTTGACTGTTAGAGCTGATACTGAATAGTCTGGGAAATGCAACATCTCTTGTACTTACGCAAAATCACGTCTTAAAAGAGCCATCCAATGTGCCAGCTACTCGGTTCATTTAAATCACACCATTAATTCTGAGTTGATCCTTCTGTGAATTTTAATAAATCATAAGGGATTTCTGCATTTCTAGCTCAGTAGTTAAAATTACTAAGATGTCACTGCAAATAAGTTAATAGTATTATCCTAATGAAAGCTGTCAGAAATAGATCCTACTCTTTCATTCGCATTGCATGGATAATAGTACTCACATTTGTAGCTTCAGTTCGGCAGAACAGAAATTAACTGAAGTCTCACTCGGCTATAAAGCTTTAAACTTTGTCCTTTAGAAGGCAGCTATGATAAATTCCATGAATCTCTATCTTTGACTTTAGTTCAAAGGTGATTAGAAGTTATGTTTGTATAACATCTGCACGTATAGGATTTACACCTAGAAGAAAAGAGTATTTGACATAAATATGACTTATTGAAGTTACTGGGGGAACAAACAACACAGACCAGCGATCAGAGCAGTGCTCATCAGCCTTTTAACAGCTTCAGACCTAGAAGAATCATTGTTGAGACTAAACTACACAATGAGCAGTGCCCAGAATAACTTGAAAATTGCAAACGTAGATTAAACTGAGTAGCTAGAATGAGCTGCAACCTTTTATGTCCATATAAAGACTTAGAATTATTTTGGGTATCCATATGAAACTGAAGTCAGAGCCATTCTCAGGGCTATTTTGAACAACACGCAGATCTCAAGGTGTGGGTCTGGTCATTTGACCTCACACACGAACTTGCTGAAGTACATAATTTTAGGTGTCAGAATACCTGGCTTTTCCATTTTTAGGTGAATCAGCTCCACGTTGCCAGGCTCAAAAAGGGACTGTTAACTTTTCTAGGTCCGTTATTGGGTTTTGTGTCATCTCCATGGTTGTTGTGCAACATTATGAAAGACTCTTTTGACCAGCTGTTAAATTGGTGGGATACAATTTTTGTCTTTTTCTTTTTTTTTTACATCATCCAACACTTAGTATATAGAGTAAGTTCCTCCAATATAAATTTCTTGTATCTTCCTTTTCACTCATCTGTCTTAATCTGTAGAAACTTGGGAATAGAAAGAAAAAAAAAAAAAAAGCCTGTCCTATTTTTCTTCTCACCAGGTTTCTTTGCATTTGTCACATTTTAGCTGCTTGGTATTCCATCTCTCCCCTTTCACCTCCCAGAGGATCCCAGGGAAGGTCGCCAATTACTAACCCTCTAAGCAATACAAAATCCAAGGGAGTGAAGGGGAGAGACTGTTGATGCTGGGGATGGGGCTGCATTAAATCTAGTCAGGAGCGAGTTGGGGGCAGCTGATCTCTGGTATAATTTTCCCCGGTGCACGGGACAGCTCAACGGGGCATTACCCAACAGCAGAGGCAGCTGGTGTCCCGGGTCATAGGATAGGTCTGTCTGACTACCGGGTCATGTGGCAAAGGAAGGGGCCAAAGTGTTAGATTGCAACTGGAGGGGCATGTCATCTACTGTGATTTTTTTGTTTGCAGGACACTGCTGGTTAATGTGACCCTGGCTCATTTTGTGCCCTCTCTTGCAACCTCTGGTAGATGATCTGTTTGCTGGCTCGGTAGATCGGGGTGAGCACAAGTAGTCCAGCAGGTTTGAGTTGTGGAGCAGGTGGAAGGGGGAACTATGCTGCAAATAGGGTACAGCTTAGGTTTGTGGAAAGAGAAAGCAGAGCGAATTCTGCGTGAGTCACACTCGGGACTGAAGGAGGGGCAGGTCTGCTAGGAAGCAAATATTATCAGGTTGGGAAGGGATGCAGGTTCTTGAGTCACTATCAAGAAGGGCGAGAGGAGAGGCTGCCCCGTGCAAGAGACTGAGAGCCGAAAGGTGAAGCCCCTTTTGTAGGTAAATTAGCCATACTGTGTGGAGGTGACCAGGGAAGTGCAGGACAACAATGTGAAGCCTTTGAAGCAAAGCTGACTTCTAATGAAAACCTCTCTGCAAGATTTCATTGATAGCACAACATCATACCGATATAACTAGTGTACAACTCCCTCATAATTACTACTTTAAAGCATAACCTGTATTTATTTATTACTTCAGCATTATTTAGAACTCCATACTGGATAACAGGTTGCTAAGAAACAGGGAGTTCCTTAAAAAGCATGACATATCACCTGCTTAGCTTTGGTATATTGCTCTGTGACACATGATGTAGAGATAGCATATGGATTTTCTAGTTGTCTTAACAGCCTGAAAACTGCCAAGCACCTTTAAAAGACTTTGGAGTTGACTCAGTATTCCCCAGGCAGAAGGACTGTACTTAACACATAGTGCATGAGAGAACTCCAAAAATTTCTGTTCTGAGTTCCCAATGACCCCGTATAAATAATCTAAAACACATCAGTGCACACAAAAGATAGTTTATCATCCAAAAAAGCTAGAAAATTGTCAGCAACTATATTAGCAATCATGCAAATCAATGTAAGCCTAAAATTGATAGTCCACCTTAAAATCTGATGGAAGATGTATATTAAAAGTGCATTTATAATCCTGAAAAAATCCTAATACAGCTCTTGTTGCATTTCCCCTAACACGATCTGCCACAAACTCAGTACAAAAGAACCTGAGAGAGGCTAAATTCTGATGTGACCAGAACTAGTTTCTTTGTATTCAAAACATCAGTCTAGCTATCAGAACATAGTTAATTATTAAACGTATGCGTATTATCAGGACACCTGACTTTGCAGATTGTTGGCTGGTTAGCATAGTGTACTTCTGTTTAAGCAGATGAGAGAAGGAAAACAGGTTTATAAGTTTATTTGCAATGTTTTGTTGTGTAAAGAAAAATAATGTAGAATATTTTTGCTAACCGTACATTGATGCAGTTTCCACAGTTTCAGCGCTTTCTAGATTCAATCAAAAATGTCAAGGATCTTGGACCAGAGAATTTTGCTCTTAGTGATTTCATTTTTAACAAGTCTGCAGAGTACAAAGGTACTTTCAGAATGGAAGAAGTGTGGTGATCGGGAATGTGAGAGTAAGTAAAAAAGTTTTGTTTTTTTTTTTTTTTCAAAAGGAACCTATGGTGTATGTGCAGCTATTATGAACCATAATGTCAAAAATAGCAATTGTTCAGACTGAAAATGAGTAGCTGTAGAAAATGGTTGTTGTAAATATACGAAGTTTATAAGCAATAGGCTTAAACGTTTCCAACGAAAAGAGAAAAAAATACTTGCTGGATTGCGTTGTGTAATTATAGAAAGATCAAGGTTCAGTAAAAATACTCTTGAATAGCTGTTTTTTCTAGGATTTCCTCAAAATGGGCAGTATAAAGTAGCTTTAAAGTATTTTTAACTAATTCTTTACAGGTACAAAATATTATTTTTTTTTAAAACTTGAACAAAACTGGTAGGCTATAAACTGAGAAAAAAGACTGTGTATCTTGTGTTTACAGTACATTCACAGCCCATTCTGCAAAATTCTTATTTTTTCTACTGTAAGGGAACTGGTTGGGTTTTTTGTAATCCTTCCCACAAAAGACACTGTTACTATACCCTCTACACTTATTTTTTTCTTTAACATGAAGGAAGAGCAGTAATTAGCTATGGAGTTCTTGGGGAGTAAACAGCTCTGCAGGAGGCAGAGCCACTGAATCACAACTGGGTAGCGATAAATAATGCCCCATTTATTATCTATTGATTACCGTTGTGAAACCTGTCATAATCATATGTAGTTGAAGTTGTTTCGAAGCTGTCTCCGTTGGTTTGGCAGCCTTAATTATTGCACTTTCAGTGTGGGTAGCTCATCCTGAAGTAGAAGAGACCTTAGATTTCCTTTGCTGACGGATCTTTATTTTCCTGTGGAGCCGCAGTGACTTCAGCAGGTTCTGGATGCTCAGAGATGTCTGTCTTTGTGGAACAGCATGTGGAAAGGGCTCCAACCTGACCAGAGTACATCAGTAGTGGTTTCTGTGGGGAGACAAGGGCAGAAAACAAAATGAATTTAAAGTCATTCAAACTGAATTGAAAATAGCTTTTGACAATGTGTTTAAGGTTTATATTGCTTGAACTTATCGATTTTTTTCATAAGATAGATGTCTCCAAAATAGAGGACAAAATCCCTGATATAATTGCTAGATTTAACTTAGAATTTCTAAAATATACAATCATAAATATGCCTGGGAAATATTGTTTAGTTGTTTAGATCTGGCTTTTGTAGCTGAACTTGCTAATTCTCCACACACACTTCAGCATTGAAAGCTTCCCTGAATAAGGACTGGAAAATGCTCATGTAGGACAAGAGCTTTTCTCCATACGTCTGCAGTAAATGGGAAAGAAAACAGGACAGGGCTGCTTTTTGCATTAGTTGCTTTCCACTTGATATAAATGGATTAGTATCATAATAAACCACATATTGATGTATTAACAAACATTTTAATTTATTATTATTTTTATATATCAGACTTCTTCAGTAACCTATCTGACTTCAGATGAAATGGCTGCAATATTTACTTGTCTCTTTCTTTCTACATACTATTCCAGCGGCAATGAGCAGAGTTCAAGCCACTACAGACTTCTTAGGGCCTGATTGCCGGTATCTTAACTTCAAAACGGGGGAAGAGATAATGGTATACTCCAAACTTTCAAGGAAAAATGAAAATTTGTGGACAGGAAGTGTAAGTACTTCAATCTGAAAGACTTTCCCCATAAATAATTAGGATAGTATCATAATAGTGTAACAACTGCAGTCTGCTTGCTTCTAGGGATCTTCCATCTCTTTCGTAATATTAACTAGTCAATAGTATTTGGGAGATGGATCATTAGTACTATCTCTACACAGAAAGGGAAAATCAAATCTTGGCAAAGGTCACTCATGGAGAAACAAAGTCAAGAAAAAGAACAGAAAGAGGAGCCTACAGAGGATGGCAGCAAGGACAGGCAGCTTGGGAGAATACAGAGAAATTGTCCGAGCAGCCAGGGATCAGGTTAGGAAAGCTAAAGCCATGATAGAATTAAATCTGGCTGGGGACATCAAGGGCAGCAAGAAAAACTTCTATAGGTAAGTTGGTCACAAAAGGAAGGATAGGGAAAATGTAGGCCCACTCCAGAAGGAAACAGGAGACCTGGTCACCTGGGACTTGGACAAGGCTGAGATACACAAAAACTTTTTTGCCTCGGTCTTC
>VXAK01005814.1:0-22370 GCA_013399435.1 Arenaria interpres | reverse complement strand
GGATGCTGGGTTGCATCAAGAAAAGCATCACCAACAGAGACNCAGGATGCTGGGTTGCATCAAGAAAAGCATCACCAACAGAGACAAGGAAGTCATTATCCCACTCTACTCAGTGGTTGTCAGGTCACACCTGGAATATTGTGATAAGTTTGGCTCCCTGCTATACAAAAAAGATGGGAACAGGCTGGATAGGATCCAGGGAGTGGCCATAAAGATGATCAAAGGACTGGGAAGCCTGCCATATGAAGAAAGGCTGAGAGAATGGCATTCATCCTTGAGAAAAGAGGGCTTTGGGGAGACCTTATCATCATGTACCAGTATTTAAAGGATAGCTACAGAGAAGATGGAGACTCCCTTTTTACAAGGGGTCACATAGAAAAGACCAGTGGCAACGGATACAAGATACCCTTGGGGAGATTCTGATTGGACACAAGAGAACAATTTTTCACAATGAAAACAATCAGCCATTGGGATAATTTCCCCATATAAGTGGTGGATTCCCCATCATTGGACACTTTTAATATTCAGCTGAACAGGGTGCTGGGCCATCTTGTCTAGACCATGCTTTTACCAGGAAAGGTTAGACCAGATGATTCCTGAGGTCCCTAGCAGATGATTCCTGAGGTCCCTTCCAACCTGGTATTCTATGATTCTAACATTCTATGAGTCTTTTTTCAAGAAAATTTTGTTGAAAATGAAGTATTTTGCAAACATTACAAAAATATGACTGGCTTGCAATTTTTATGTGAACAGCTACTACAGTATCAGTTGCAATTGACTCACTAAATGCCAAGTAGCTGGACGTACAGTCTCTGTCTTTACTTCCTTCCTTCCTTCCAAGTAAATATCTGTACTTCCATTATTTTTTGTGCCCAATCAGGGGTTTAAATGTAAGATACAGCCTCATGTCATTCTTCAGTTTAAACCCAAACTGCTGCCTGTGGTTTGATTCATCATGTTTTAACAATCTGTTTTACTCTCCTTTTGTTCTATGTGGTTCATCAATATTACATCACTTTAACACTAGACTACCATACCTCTTAGTACACCCTTTCCATTGGCAAATGTCACAAAGTTGGATCGGATTTGTATGCAACCTGTGATTAAGATGCTTGTGGAATAGTGAGGACAACAGCCATCAAACTATCAGTCTTCTCCATAGGCTAGTGAAAGACAGCTGGCTGGAGACAGAGACTTCTCTAGATTTTTGAGTTATTTTGTTGTTTTCATACACAAATTCAGAGAACTTTTCCATATAAGAATATAACAAAAAAAAAATAAAAATCATGGAATGCTATGAGGAGAATTTTGTTCCTCCAAAATTCAAAGTGCAAATGTCCCATTAAGTAGTAGGTGCAGTGCAGTTGGAAGCAGTAGGTATAGGAAATGCTTATCTTCATAAGACTATCAAATGAAAGAATATCCCACAAACAGATTTATCCTGCAGGGATAAAGGTTTGTAAGTAGCATGAGTACAACTAAAGTAGAAAATGTGGAAGTTAAAACTTTCTCTCTCTCTCTCTTTTCTGCTTTTTCATTCAGGACGAACTTTGAGTTACAGATTTTACTTACAATAGATAACTTAAAGAAGGCTTTTGCTTGCACACAGCAGTAAAGAACAGACTCTCCTGATTGACACTTCCTTGAGTCTTGCTTTTCTCCTGGCAGCTCCTTCTACAAGTACTGCTTCCCTGCTGAGTCCATCCTCTCCTAGTGAGAATCCATCCTCTCCTAGTGAGAATCAAAGCCCCATCAAGCTGAGTTGTGGGATGCCTCCTGTTTTGAAAAGCCAGGTCAGGCAAATAGACTCTGAAAGGTACCATATGATTCATATGACCACTTTGGGGCCTAAACGATACTTCTAGGTACTTCATATACTATGAAGCAGTAGTAGTTCCTTTGTCTATCAAAATTAAGTAATGAAATTAGTTAATTTATGTAAAACAAATTTAGTATATTAGAGTCTGTTAAGATTAAAATAAGAAGGGTGTTTTTGAATTCTGTATATATTCCAAACATCTCTGTTAAAGAAATCATTTAACATTGTTACTTGATACCCTGCAATTTTAACTTTGAAGATATTGAAGAACCTTCATTTAATGAGGGAAAGTTTGGGATTTTTATTCCAGAAACCAAGATATCTTTTTAAAAAATGCTGAATTGGAATGATCATGTTCTTTCACAGTATTACTGTTGTATGAAAATATAGAATGATGGCTTTCATTTATCCCATTGAAACATCGGAAAGTGTAATTCTCCGCTAAATTCTGAATTGTTCTGAACGACAGGTAAATACAGCCTTGAATTGCTTTAAAATGAGGGACGTACCATAAATTTTCTACCAAACTCAGAATTTGAGAGAAGTCATAATACACAGTGACTGTCCACATGGCGAATAAATGCAAGATGTACCACGGGTCTGTAACTCTTTAAGCAACCTTGGAATGAAAATATATGAAAATCTCTTAGTCATGCAACAGATCATCAGTAAATTGATCACCAAGTGTTATGGTTGTTTAAGCTTATATTTTAATGTGCCTCACTATCCATTGTTGCATTCAATATAGACCTGAATTGCTAAAGAGTTTTGCAGAAAATCTAAGACTCTCAGTGATGGTAAAACTCACATATATAAACAGGCTGGCATTAAAGTTTGCATGTATAGTTGGGAATTTCTTCTAAAATTGGAACCCAGTATCGCTGAAGGTGTGATTATGTAGCTGCAGACTTGTGCACAGAATTAGACCTCCCACCCAACTACAATAAAACAAAATATTATAAGGGATTCCATGAACCCCAAAAGGGTTTATGTCTTGGAAAATAACATTGTATGTCTAGTATTCCAGGTATAGGCTCTATAATGGCAGAAAAATATACTTTCCAGAAAGAACTATCTACATGACTGTAGCAGGTGGACCAATGGAGTACAAGTTGTTGTTGTGTCAGTCTTTACTGATTTGGGATCACAGATATTCATGTGCAATAATAGTACCTTTAGATTGTCAATATAATATTAGTAACCACACTCTCAAGAAAAGACAGCCTGGTGGCTAGTGACAACCCAAAGCAGAATATTCACGGGGACATTTAGCTGAGCAGCTTTTCTGAAGTACCTATTTTGTATGCACGTATGAACTGAAGATGTACTACAAAATTTTTTAATTTGTCTAGTAGAACATTTGGTGCAAATACTTGTGGCCATACAGGATCATAGAATGGACAGAATCGTAAGGGGCATTAAATGTCATCGAGTTCCACGCCCCTGCCATGGGCTGGGACACTTCCCACTAGACCAGGTTGCTCAAAGCCCCATCCAGCCTGGCCTTGAACACTTCCAGAGATGGAGCATCCACAACTTCTCTGGGCAACCTGTTCCAGTGCCTCATCACCCCCATAGTAAAGAATTTCTTCCTAATAGCTAATTTAGATCTCCCTTCTTTCAGTTCAAAACCATTACCCCTCATCCTACCACTCCACTTCCTCATAAAGAATCCCTCCCCATCTCTCCTATAGGCCCCCTTCGGGTACTGAAAGGCTGCTATAAGGTCTCCTCAGAGCCTTCTCTTCTCCAGGCTGAACAACCCCAAGTCTCTCAGCCTGTCCTCATAGGAGAGGTGCTCCAGCCCTCTGATAATTTTTGGTGGCCTTCTGCTGGACCGGTTCCAACAGGTCCATGTCCTTCCTTTCCTGAGGACTCCAGAGCTGGACGCAGTACTCCAGGTGATGTCTCACGAAAGCGGAGTAGAGGGGCAGAATCGTCTCGCTTGACCTGTTGGCTATGCTTCTTTTGATGCAGCTCAGGATACAGTTGGCCTTCTGGACTGTGAGCGCACATTGTCAGCTCATGTCCAGCTTTTCATCCACCAACATCCCCAAGTCAGAAAACACAGCAAATGCAGTCCAGCCACAAGTGCAGGACTGTTTATATCAACATAAAGCAATGTCTTTGTATCAACTTGAAAAAATGTCAGCTAACACTCTAACAGCACACAGACTCTGTGAGTCCAAAATCATTAAGGGATAATTCTTTTCAAATGCAGCAAGATCAGTGATCAGACACAATGGACTGTGGACTTCCAGTAAATCAATGCATCACAGGAGAAGGAGAAAGAAGAATTCCTGAAAATTCATAATTTAGAGAAGCTCTAATGTTCTGGACAGAGCCACAAAATCCTAGGCAATCCCCCCATGACAATGGAGAATTATTGCTGCATGGGTTATGTAGCATAAGACATAAACTAAGATTTTGTTTTGGTTTTTTGGCTTTTTTACAGTTTTTGCTGCCACTCACAATCCAAGTGCTTCTAAACAAAGGAAGATTATATGAGTTTAGAAATCTATGTGGAGTTAATATTAAACTTCCTATTTAAACAAGTCATGCTTGTACCAGGCCCAGCTATGGTACAAGGACAAAGTCTATTTTGTTCTACGTAAAGCACCACAGTTAGAATCCACGGTAACTGGATTCATGACATTCTTTCTGTGTGGATGATCTACTGATAGCATCCTTCTGCTATGCAAGATGTCTCTGCTGACATCTGATCAGAGTGCCAGATATTTTCCTGAGCAGATTTAGTAGTCTGACATTTCTTTTTCTGACTCTTGGTCACAGCCATCTGAACCCCAGAACTGCAGGTAGGACATGAGTTAGAAATAAAAAAAAAATCTGCAATCCCATAAAAGGTAAAAATAACTGCAGATAGTGTTGCTGTTGAAATATGATGCTTGCTGTGTGTGACAAGAAGTAAGAGGACTAAGTGTCATTTTCACTAGGTGTTTTTGATGAGATGATGTGGACTTGGTAAAAGGTGGTGCCACATTCCACTTCTTCATGTCAGTCATCCTGTCTATCATAGATTTTTCTTCTCTAGTTCAATGGATATTTAAATATTATCTTTCTGCCTTACTCTAACAGTACCTGTCACTGAAGGAGACTAGCTACTCTTGAAAATCTTGGCTGAAATCAACTTCTTCTGCAGCTTCATTGTTATAGTTCATAGGATCAGATGTTTCACTCAATTTATAGCAGCACACCAAAAATAATAGCAGTTATTGATTTGAATTATGAAATTAATATACCTTTCCACATTAAATTTTGTTTTCAGCCTTTCTTATTATTTTTAAGAATGTAGTTTTACTGTCTATAATGAGCAAAACTTCAGTACATCTAGGCACTTTAATATAACTTATTTACTATGATTTTCACACCATTTAACCTTATTTTTTCCATGTGGTTTTTTATTGTGGAGAATGCCTAAAAACTCTGTAATTGTTATGTAAAATGTGCATTATATTATAGGGTCCTAGCTACAGCATGTAGATCTTTTCTTTACAAAAAATGAACTTGAAGGATTAATCCATACTGATGTGTTTTTAAGTCACAGGAGCAATATGTCACCTTTGTACAGATCATTTTCTTCTTTGCTCGAAAATATATGCATTCCTATTTAAAAAATCCAAGCTCTGCTGTCTGCATTTTTGAAGGATGTTCAGGCACTGTTGTAATTTATTATATTGAGCTCCATGTGGGCTTAGACACAGTATTGAATGGGCAGTTGTCTGGCTTCCTAGGACCAATGAAGTCTGAGTTCATTCATAGTTCCTATTGTATTTCTAATTAAAAGCAGTATAAATTTTAATCCAGTTTTGGTGATGATCAACATCCACAACCCTCCCTCAGCAACCTTTTTCCTTTCCGCCAGCTAATAGATTACCTCCATCACTTCCTTCAGCAGCTGCTGTAATCCATTGCCCTAGTTGATGCATCAGCAAATGTAGCACTGAGCATATTTGCCTCCAGAATTGTTTTTCCACCTTTAGTGTAGTCTGAATATTTCTGTTCTTTAGGTGATTACTGCAGCAATCAGCCAGATCATCATTGAGGCCTCTACCTCCCTCCTTCTAAAGACCTGAGATTTTATTAAAACTGAATGTACTGGCATGCCTCAGCAGAAGATGGTCACAGGGTTGTGGCATATCCTACACATTATTCCTTTTCCATTAGCTCACCTGGAAAATAGACTGTAGACATATATTTCAAACAAGGAAAGAAGACAATGGGTAGCAAGATTGGGCCTAAGATTTGTGGATGAAACAGCAATATTCTGATGCAAAGGACCACCACATAACAGGAATGATGACTTCTAAATGATAAAAAAGATTTGTTCAAAAACTCAGTTGCTGACACCAAGAAGAATCCCAGAAAGGTAATGAAGACTCAGTAGCTGGTGTGCCTTGTCTTCTGTGGCACTAAAAGATGCTGTCCAGATCATCAGACACATATGTCTTTATATGTGGGAGTACATGACTACAAGAGAATGAATGCATGATATTTATGAACATAAGCACCAGTAGAAACAAATTGCTTACTCATAGTTTTAGTAAATAAGTATCACCTGCCTCTTTCATAAGTTCTCATATTAGATTTTGTTACATTAATTTCCCAAATTGGGACATTTAGGGATCTGTAAGGAAACTGTTGTTATGAACTAGGTCTCTAAGCACTTATGACAGTCAGTTTGGGTCTGTTCATTATAAACTGAGAAAGGTGTTTAGCTCATTCTAAATGAGGAACTTATTATCTGAATAATTCTCTAGACTCCATTAATTATATTGACTAATACTGCATTGGCTTAATTCAGGTTCCCAAAAGTAAAAGTTTAATATGATCTGAGATATCTTAAATTGTCAGAGAAATATGACAGTTATGACACCAGAAGATCTACACTTCTGTGGACTGACATCTGGAAACCAAAGGAATACCTAGACCATACCAAATGGTATGACATATATATTTTTACCCAAGCGAGTCAAGTTGGTCTCTTTTAACCAAAAGGGTAACTTACAGCCCGTCTATATACCTACCTATATCTACATGCTTAACTTTCTACAGAGATTAATATGATCTTAGAGCATTAGATTGTTGGTCTTTTCTGCTCTGATTAAGACCCTAATGACCACAAGCATGAATATGGGACACTGTCTAATATTTTGCTACCACAGGTGGAAGTAGTTATAATTTTAGAAACTGAGATGAATATTCAGGCTCTTGATAACTTAGTAGTTGACCAGACACATAGGTGATTTGAAGGAATTTGTTAAAAATAGCAGCATAATTTGCACCTCCTTTTGAACACTTTAACCGACTTGCAAAAAAAGCTGGAAAGTTGAAATTCTGAATGTAATTACTGAATTACAGTAAAGTGGTTATTTTTCAGATCAGATGCTACCTTGGATCTTCCCAGATGCTACCTTCTTACTTCCAGATCTGACTGAAGTAGAAAAAGCCAGTCAAGTAATATATTTATGGTCAACATAGCTCTGAAAGAAGGTGCAGCAGAGCTGCGAGCAGGCATGTAACAAGCATTTCAAGAATCAGTTGTGATTTTGACTGAATGAAATTGAGAACAACTTCAATATAAAAATCTGTATTATTGTACAAATCTTTTTGTCTTTGGTGAAGATCAATCAGTCTTAGAGAGACAAGGGTTAACCCTGAGAAGGAACAGCAGTGCTATAGTAATGTAGCATCAGTAGTGGAGCTCATTCCAGGAGGAGACCACTTACAGGAATTAAATACAGACCTCCTCAGTAATGTAGGTACAATACAACTAAATAGATAAAGCAGACGTTTGTGGCCCAATTATGATCCCAAACAGCAGGGCTCCCCACATTATTTCAATCTGGACAGGTTCCATTATTGTGATACTGCTGTTCTCATCTGTGCTATTCTCTGCCCTTCCTGTTCTTTCTCTTTCAGTACAAAGTGATACAGCATTCGGCTGTAGTAAAGGTGCCATTAGTTTATAAGGCAAGCAGAGCCTACTGTGACTGTCTGCTTTGACACCCTGAGTTACTTCCTGCTTTAATGGGAGCAATTTTTTTACTTGTTTTTTTTTATTTTATTAACAAATATATTGCATAAACAGCAAACATTACATTGGTTTCAAGGATTCCCACAGTGATTTCTCCTTGGAAATTCCCAAGTGATTACAAACAGTTACAGTGATTTATCATTCATGTTGTCTTATTTTCAAACTTGTTTCCAGTTGAATTTGTCTGCCTTCAAATTCTGTCTATTAGATCTTGTTACTTTTTGAACTTCTCTACATCTTCTATACCAATAAGGTAGCTGGCCTACAGATAGATTGGTTATTTTGGCATAGTTCTCTGTTATGGACTGACACCCCTTCCTCTATGAAAGACCTACATTGTTCATTCCCACTCTAGTCCAAACAGTAATGGAGTCTGACAACATGTCATAATACAAAGTTTTATTGACACAGTAAGAAAGATGAGCAGTCTTCCAATACCCAAAGAGGGCCTACAGGTGACATGGGGAGAGACTATCAGACAGTGGAGTGATTAGGACAAGGGGTAATGTAGATCAGATATTAGGAAGGAATTCTTTACTGTGAGGATGGTGAGGCACTGGAACAGGTTGCCCAGAGGAGTTGTGGATGTCCCATCCCTGAAAGTGTTCCAGGCCAGGCTGGATGGGGCTTTGAGCAGCCTGGTTGAGTGGGCAGGGCGGTTGGAACTTGATGATTTTTAAGGTCCTTTCCAACCCAAACCATTCTATGTTTCTATGAGCAACAACGCACCCATAAGACGACTCACCCAATCACTGATATCAAACACAGGATCATAAATGATGCCACGGTTCCAGTGGACTATCACTGACACTTAGTGTGCTGGTCATCTGGCAGCAACAGCCAATCATGCCAAAGCCTTCCCAATGCGGGTAAGAGTCGTGACATCCCTTGGTTCCACAATGGTAATGTGATCTTATAGAAACATGCTTTACATCAATAATGTGGGTGGCATCCTCCATGCTCCTGATATCGGTCAGGGGTCAGGGTGCCAGGAAGCAGGATAATCAGCTACCAGCCTGAACTTAAAAGGATAATTATCATTTCCCCCAGATAATCCACATTTTCAGTATTAATTTTTCACCTTCAAGAGATATTTTCAACTTTCTTTTCGAAACGGTAATCTAATTTATTATCTTTCGGAGTCTTACGTAGTTTGTTGATTTTTTTAATGCAAACTCAAATTATTTACACATGCGAGTTCCATTTGGAATCATCATGAGTGCAATTGCTGAAGTTCAAAGGATACTAAAAGACCAACCAGATGCAAAACACTCCAAGTATCATAGCCATCAAGACATGAAGAAATTTTTTATGTGTAAGACTCTAAATCTAAAATGCAATTCATGAAAAAAATGCAAAATAAAGCAAAAATAAAGGCATTTTTCTTTTTTCATACCCCAAGACATCATGTCTCATTTGAACTAAATTAAAATTCAAATTTGTTTCAGGTTCTGTTGTCTCCATCCCAGAAGTAGTTGCTTTTGCTCATGCCATACCAAGTCTCAGGTGTGAATCTGAACTTCTATCTCTACCAAAGAAAGAGAAGTGATCATTATCCAAGGCTTGTTTTCCATCAGAGATACTAAAATACAGAAACATGTGGACAAAAGTGTTATAGATATTTGATTGTATGCAAGCAAAGAATGATTCCAGTGGCAAAATTGTTCACAAGATTTCCACACAAAATGGACAACCTTTGCAAATTAAAATAGTAAAATTAAAGTCACAAGCCTGTTTCTTCAATTTGCAATGCACGGGCAGCATAAAAGAAAAGGTTTGAAAGTGTAATGCAAGTTGTGTGAACCTTAGTCAGTAAGGTCTAAACAATATTTTACAGGTGCAAAGTTCTAAATGCGATCTCCTATGTCTTTTTGCACCCTCTGATTTCAACTATCATGCTTTCAGTAACAGGATCTACCTCAAAGCCTTTTTAGCACCATAGGATTTCTTTCCACCCTACTGGGAGTTCTCTCTGATCTTGGATAGCCTTTGGATCACAGTAGGGATGAAAGATCTTGAAACGGAATGAATTAATGAACAAGCAAACTTTAAAGAATTCAGGCTTTTGTGTCTTAATATGACACAAACTACTTGTTCTAAAATTCCCCCCTGACATGAATAACTTTTCTGTCATTTCCCTGTGTTACAACCCAAGGATTTGCGCAAACGCAAAGCTTTATGCTGATAAATTACTGCATTCAGTTCTCATAAGAAAACATATCTATCTTCAGAACTTCATAATGCCTCATGAAATCTTCTGAGGCTTAACATTCTATTCTCTGAAGTCGGAAAAGAGTTTGCCATTATCAAAAACTATTTTTCCCTTTTGCTTTTAATATTTCTGACTTAAAAGTACAGACTTGTTTGGCACTTGAACTGTATAGTTTGAAGCTGGCCAGTAAAAACATCATTTATTGTTGTCCAGAAGTCATTGTCAATGAAGTATCCGATGCTTATGAAACCACATCTACTGTAAAATGACTCTGTAATAGACGGCTTGAGGACTTGTAGCTCTCTTGTGACTCTTGTTTGAGATCCTTTCCTGATAACCACTTATACATAATCAGATGGACTTTATGCAACCTCATCCAGTAAATGGGCCGTGTGAATGTTTCTCTATTACTGCCTTCATAGCTCGCAGACTACACTACAGTTGATAGTAATTCCATGCAAAAACAAATTACTGTTCTAACAATAGAAGTCTCAATGGCCTTGACACAAGTCATTTCAAAATACAGTGGAGCCTAGATCTAAAGGAGTGCTTTTAGGGACAGAAAATTTTTTTGCTAGACTGGTTTCCCACTAAATTGGTCATTGCATTCTTCTTTCTGAGGAATAAAAAAAAGGAAATTAGTTTGATAAAATGGCTAGGCTCTTAAACTTATGCTTCTCAAATAAATCCTTTAATATGATGCTTCCACAGCTGCTCAGAAAAAAATATTTTTACTTTGCATCTCAATATCAAGAGAAAAATGTTTTGTCACACTGTTTATAGAGGGCAGCCAAATACTGCTTTGAATTACTTTAGGGTATTAAAAACTATGTCTTGTACTTATGAGAATAATATGGATATGCCCTAGTGTTGTTTTGTTTGATTTTGCATAGTGCAGGGTATTTAGTAATGATTAAGTAGAATATTTCTCTGCAAATCTTCTGTCCATCCTACTTAATGGCTGAGACATCAAACAACAACATAAACCAAACAATATGCAAGAATCAACATAGGTACTGTAAAAAGACAAAACGAGCTTTCACCCCATCACACAATTTATAATATTCATTGCTGTTAAGCAGACAACAGTTGAATACACACTTTTTAATTCCAAATTGTCTGTAATTTTAGGGTTGCATTTGTTGATTATGATTCTGTGCTAAGAAGCAATTGGCTAGCTATATTCAGTTTTTCTGTCAGACTTCCCTCAGTTTGGCCTGAACTTTAATTTTGGCTATAATATGATTTTTATCTGTAGAGTTATCCAAGTTTAAAATGTTAATTTGTTTTCATATGGTGACTGAAAAAACATTTATCATACCATGTGTTTTGAATAGCATGAGGCAGGCTCTTGACAGGAACTACTGTTCAATACTAAACTCTATCCAACTTCAGACAGACAAAGGAAGGCTTTTTGTTTGCTCACTCAGCTACCAAATTGTTGCAGCTACAATCCTAAATATTTCCAAAGCTTGTGAAGAACAGCATGGGACCAAAGCCAGCTAGCCAATATTAAATTTGAGAAAGATTAGTCAGTGAGGTTTGTCCTATTACGTGATTGCTATCTGCTAGATGTGATTTTAAGTTTTTGTCAGTAACCTGTTTATTAAATTTGTGTGTAGACAATAATTTTTAAGAGATACATAATACTATTGACATACATTTAAGTTCGAGAATCATATTACATGAATTCTCCCAGGTTACGGTCTATCACAGAAAAAAACACCAAAACCCTTAGATGATGTATGATGTTTGGATTTCATAGATTAAATTTAAGCCAGTCTCTTGACATTTACATTATGTAAAATTATATAAGCTCAAGTAAATTTTATCACATAAGCTTTCCAGTTATGTCAAGAAACCACGCCATTTTCATGGAAAGGACCATACTTTACCTTCTATTAACCTTGAACTTAACAAAAAACCTAAAAATAAAGAACTGCAAAGGTATTAAACTCAACATGTTACAGTAGTGCAGATAACACCTACACCAAAATATAGTGCTCTGTCTGTACTAAATACTAAATGGTTGTTTTTCTTTAATATTATTATGTCATTTTGGAGAAGGTAGAAACTGAAGTAAGCTAGTTATCAGTGCTAGAGTTGTCACTTGCAGTATTGCCATACTTACATATTACAAATGAGTAGTACAGCATTATTTATGTACTTGGTTCTTGCTCCATACTTATGTTATTGTGGGCCTGGTTTTTTCACTGACCTCTGATAATAGATTTTAGTTCAGTTTTGAAATACAGGTAACACTTTGGTTTCATTTGTATAAAATAGATTTGTTCTTATACCTCTATCTCTTACTTACTTACAATGAGGTATATGGTCAGGTGTTTCACGTAGTTAGGAATTTCATGTTCCTTTGTCCAAGCAACCGGTAAAACTTCAATCACAGCGAGAGGGAGAGAGAGAGAGAAAGGTTTCCTCTGTTAATATCACTATCCCACCTAACACCATGTTTTTGGAAATCATGTTTGCAGTCACGCTTTTCAGGATACAAGACAGGTATATACTGACCATACTAGTGCTCTGATTTAGCAAATAGAAATATGGGTTGGGTAGCGTGACATCACTATCTTTTGCTGTGAATGATGAAAGAAACAAATAGAACTTTTTATATCCTATGATGTAACATGGTGGAACTTGTAAAAGTAGATTTTAGGATTATGGTCAGTACATAACAGTTGTCTTTGCCACTACTTCCTCCTCACACTTTTTCTTTGCTCCACCATGTTCTTCACCACAAGCTTCAGGGGAATCTCTGCTTTGGTGCCTGGAGCATCTCCTCCCTTCTTCTCTCACCATGGTGTCTGCAGGGTTATTTCTCTCACATTTTTTTACTCATTATCCTCTCTGCTCTGCAGTGTTTTGCCCTTTATTAAATACTTTTTCCCCTCGGCATTGCCACCCATTTCTTCAGGGCTCAGCCCTGCCCTGCGGTGGGTTGGTTGGAGCCAGCTGTAACTGGCTTCTCCTCACAGAGGCTGCCCTGCAGCCCCCCTTATCAGCACCTGGGCACCTGCACCCAATATAGTATGTTATATTGCATAAAATGTAATTAAAATATGCAAGTTACAATTTTAAAATTTATGACTTACAAATTTAAAATTCTAACACAATTTTTTTTATTAAGCTGAAGGAAAACTGTGTATTTGAATACTATTATGAACCAAAAAAGTGGGTTTTTCTGATTTGGTAGTATCTTCATCAAGTTCCTTTTACTTATCCTATTGTGTTAATTTTAATTAATGAATTATAGTAAAATATTTTTTTAAAATATAAAAAAATGCCATCAAAAATATTTTGAAACTCTAGCTTAGTAAAAAGACAAAATATTGAAACCGTAACATCACCAGTCAAAATACCAGCTGTGTATCTTACTGTTATATTTCTCTCTGTGGGTTTATAATTATTTAATGTCACCTTCTGAACAAGTAGGTGTGAAATATTATTGATGAAAATAACTAGAGGACAATGACTCTAAGTAGAAAACAAAAAGAGTGAAAAACAAACTCCCAGAGGTTGACAACTGAAACTTGCAGAGATCAGGTAAAATTATGAGTTCTGTCAATAGTTAAGTAGCTCACAGGATATTTGATTGCATGTTTTGATCTGGCCCACCTATGGTAAACATAGAGCTTACCCAACAGAGTCGCCCTGCAGTGAACTGACACTTCTTGGGACTCTTTGGGAAAAAAAAAACAAACTCTTGGCACTATTTAGGCTGTCCTTTCAATTTTTATAGTAAGAAACCATAGCAAACCATTGAAGTTACGGAACACCGTATGGTTCCAGCTACATATTCTTTCTCCCAGGAGGATACTAAGTGCCTGAAGTAACAAAAGTTGTGATAACATATCCTGTGCTCCTTGTGAGGCTTTCTTCTGAGAAGTAAATTGTAAGGCACCAAGGTTTGCAGGACTGGAGGCATTTTGGTGTTTTGTTTTGTTGGTTTGGTTTTTTTTCTGTTATTAGCGTGATGCAAAGCAGCCAGGAAGAGAAAACAGAACATGGTTCTCTATTTTGAAATGGAAGATCAAGCATTTACTGTAATCTCAGTACTGAGAAGATGCATTTTTTAGGATAATTTTGTGTGTCATCTTCCTTTCATTTGTTGAGTATTCATTTTTATGTCCAAAAGTTGATTATATCTTTTCTTGTTCTTCAGTTGCTTGGTTTTTTTTAGCTTTTCACGCACGCGAAATAGAATACAATGATAAAAAGTTATTGTGTATTTGAGGATAAATTACATTTTTATGATAAGAAAAATGTATCTGCAGTGTGGACCAATGCAAAGAAATAAATTATGTAAATGTGAAATAAAAATTATGTACTGAAGTATTTTTGACTTAGAACAAGGGGGATAATACAGACCTGCTGGTCAAAATTGTGTGACAGAGGCACTCTCCATTGCCACTACTTAGACAAGTGTTCATACAAGCTATTTAAAAAGGTCCAACTAAGTAATATAGAAAGTTTCTTGCTTTATTTCAGCAGATGCTGGTTCACATCCTATACATGAAATAATTTATAGCACTATATTATACTTAGACTATATTATTTATTTTAGTCAGTGCAGCTAATAAGAGATTTGGTTGTGTTGTTTTTATTTTTTTTCATAAACTCTGTACAGTTGCAACTGGGATTTATACCTCAATTGTAAAAAGCATTCCAGCAGACATGACCCCTAATTACCTTTAAGTTTTACACAACATTTTGAAAGAAATCCTTATTTACAGTGAAACTATCCACTAACCACATTAAGAATGTGCATAGGTTGCTAATATTTTTTAACAGTAACAATTACATATTTCTTCTCCAGATTTTACAAGCCTGCCTATGGCCAACTAATCTGATTTAATACAACATACTCAGCACCTGCTTTGCATTTGAATAGTCTAGTTTGTTACAAAGGACATACAAAAGCAAAAGACCTTTTAACAGATTCACCTGCTATTGTGGAAAAATATAAATAATTAATAACTGGTTCCGTAATGCAAAATTTCCAACTGAATTTAAAGGATGTAAAAGAATATTTACATGGATATTTCAGTGCTAGTCTGTGCATAGACAAAGTCAACAGATTGTCAGGACAAAGGAACCTTATTTCTTGTGGGTTAGTAGTAGGTTGTTTTTTTATGTGAAAGACTGTTTATGGGACTCCATCAAACACATAAGGAAATAACTTGCAAGGAAAAACCCATGTCAGAAGTTATGCTCTGTAATTTTAATAAAGCAAGCGTTTTTTTTGTATTTACAATTACACGTCTATATTTACATATATGTATACTTATGTGTATATTTTTATACATGTATGCATTTATATATGTATATAGTTGGGTTTTTTTTAGAGAATGTCATCTGGCAATACTAAAAGACAATTATTTCAAGGTAAAACCAAACATATTTCGAGTGAATAGTCTTCTGTAACATTATAAATATTACCAATTTACTTCTTCATCCGACTTTCATCTCCAAAATAGGAATGAACTAAACACTTTTAGAGGTAAAGCAGCTGAAACAAACAGTTTATTAAGTTTGATTTATTTATTTCTATTTTAAACAACACTTGTATTTTGCTTGGAGCACATTAAAACTCTGATAAAATTTAGAACAAAGATGATTTATCTTTCTAGATTTTTAAAGCTACAACTCATACTTTTATGCCGTTTGATAAATGCTAGCCGAAGATGCTCAATATTTTTCTACACTTAGCAGTCCTAATAGTGTTCATTTCTGAAGAATTTTAGTCCAGGATTTGATTTGATCAGTTTATTTTCCTTTCTTATGTGTGATTTATTATTGATTCCTACACTTTTTTTTTTGTTTTGAAAGCATGCACAGAGTAATTTTTAATAAATTAAGCAAAAATAAATAGGGAAAAGTAATTAACAGTTAGTCTGGTCAAAGTTCAAGTAAAGTATGTTCTTAAAAACACAAATTGTCCATCTTGCTGTCTTTCTATTAATACATAATACAGATCATCAAAGGTAGTATCTGACTCTTCAGCATACATCCACTAAGATATTCTCTCTTTTTAAACTTCCTTATGTTTACATTCATCATCTCTCCACAACTTGATTTTAGTAATGAAGTTTTCCTCTGTCATAGGCTCCTGCTCAGCCAGTTATGCAGTATTTGAACTCCTCTGACAAATATGTATTGAACAATAAACAATACTTTCACTGCCATTCATTATCCCTAGATCTGTGAAGAAATATTAGCTGTGACAGAAACTTTCAGTCTGACAATTCAGTGGAAGAGACAACAGGGTAACAACAGACAAGCAACACATCTGAAATACCACAGAATGTAATAACAACTGCATATGGGGAGAAAAAAAATGAGATGTTGACACAAAGTAGAGTTGAGAAACAAATTATTGGGAAAGAAAAGATTGACAGTATAAGCACAGCTTGAAATGAGTGTAAAGACTTTTCTAAGCTGGTGTTTTAGAAGAACAGCAATGGACAGCATGGAGAATTGAAAGTAAACAAAAGAATCATTATGCCCTGAATGGATTATTAGCTGAACAGACAGAATTAGAAGGGAAAGACTGGGAATAAATATTGAAATCACATGACTTTCTAAATTCAAATATAGGAAGACGTGAAGGATGCAGGGAGGTGATGCTTTGTAGATGGTTACCAAGCAAAGCATTCTCATTATTGATGAAAAAAGAATGGGAGAAGTGGTCTTATAACAGTATTATTGTTGTGTCAGTTTGTTAGTAAAATAATCTGAATAAAATGACGACAACACAGACAACCCCTGACAGATAACAGTATTTTTTCTATCAATTAATGCTAGTTTGTTGGTGAAAATATCTACTTGGATATTCCTGCTAAAATACAAAGATCAAGCCTATTACTTTACTAATTTACTAAATTAAACTACTTAAAGTAATGCCTATGTGTCTGGTATGTTAAGGTAGTTTTAAAATTCTTATCTGTCATATTTCATTTTCTTTCAGTACCTATTGATAGAGAAATGTTTCTGCACAGTGTAAAATAAGAGAGATTATTGGCTTCATTTCTGAGATGATAATCCTTGTTCTAAACTTGGCATGGGAATAAACATAAAGGTGAGAAAAAAATTTTGAAAAACAAGGAGAATGGCAACACTATTATCAAAAAGTTAGCATTTTTTTTCCGAAAGAAAATTGTATTTTCATTCTCTGAGATTTTATGATGCTCATGATGCAGTTTTTCTTCAGGACTTCAGTTGTACTTGCTATGATGTTGAATAAAATGGAGCTCCTAACTCCTAAATCCCATAAATCTGTTGATAAAATCTGCTGGTAACTAATAATGCACCATTTTCTTTAGAAAGAAACAAAGAGTGGCACCAGTTAAGTGATTATTTGTCAGCCTGCCAGAATAACAGTGTGTTATCTCCTTCGGGCATACCAATAATGTGAATGTATTTCAAAGACTTAGATAAACGTATTTTAATTCACAAGGATTTGCCACATTTTTTCAGGTTCATTTCTTATTCAGCTGCTGATTTTTCAGGCATCTAAGGAATGCTTTCTGTGTGTGATTCCTTTGCAGTTATATTTTCTCATAAATATCTCTTTTTTCCCTCAGCTATTTAATGAAAGTGCACATAATAGTGAATATCTTACTTATAGGCTTGTAATTTTCTCTTCAATTGGTTCATTTTTGTGTCTCTGTCACAGTTTGCCTTTTCCTTTGAGATTAATACTTTGAAGTAACATTCACACTGACATTCTGCAGATCATACTTATGTTAAACAATACCATATTCCTCGAGCAGTCTCATTATACTTAATAGTTTGGTAGGGTATTATTTTTCTCAGCATAAGTAGGAAAAGCATATTCTCAACTTAAATTGAAAATACTGGACAATGCTGGAAAAGACTGAGTTTTTGCAAGACTGAGTTCTACTTTCACTTCTTCAACACTGAAGAACACCAGTTATCAATCTTTCTCATCATCTATGCATTCTTTAAATATATTAGAATTCTTTTGTGTACTTTCATGTTAACGAAGAAACTAATCTTCTTAATCTATGTAAAATCTTCTCCTGGAGACTGGCTGCCCATGGCTTGGATCGGAGTACTCTCCACTGAGTTAAAGACTGGCTGGAGGGCTGGGCCCCACAGGGCTCGGTACCGGGGCCCGTTCTCTTTAACATCTTTATCAATGATCTGGACGAGGGGATCAAGTGCACCCTCAGTAGATTTGCAGATGACACCAGGTTGGGTGGCAGTGTCGACCTGCTGGAGGATAGAAAGGCTTTGCAGAGGGCTCTGGACAGGACGGATCGATGGGCTGAGACCAATGGAATGAGGTTCAATAAGGCCAAGTGCCAGGTCCTACACTTGGGTCACAACAACCCCATGCAGTGTTACAGGCTTGGGGAAGAGTGGCTGGAGTGGAAGTGGAAGAGTGGCCTGGCAGAAAAGGACCTGGAGGTGTTGATGGACAGTNTCTTGAAGGTCCCTTCCAATCTAGATGATTCGATGAAAATAACTGGCACCTGGAGATGCTAAGGTGGAAATATGTCTATATGCTTATATAGACATACAATATTTTATATATGAAATATATATTTATATGAATATATATTATATATGAAAATATAAATGTATTATAAGGTATAATAAATATAATATAATTAATATAGTATAATAAAATAGTATAATAACATAGTATAGTATATATGTGCTGACATAGGTATATTATATAGAAAAGTATTTAATATATAATATGTTAAATGTTGTAAATACATATTTACATAAAATGTAAATATGATGGCTGGAATGGAATATTACAGCTTACTGGAAAAAGATATATATCACGACCACTTTTAGAAAGTGTAAATAGGAGGACCCTGGGAACTACCAACCAGTCAACCTCACCCTCTCACTGGCAACCTCTCTATGCCCAGTAAGATCATGGAACAGATTGTCCTGGAAGATATGTCAAAATACATGGAAGACATGGAGGTGATTAGAGATAGCTAACATGTTTTCACCAAGGGAAAATCATGCCTGATCAACCTAGTGGCCTTCTATGACGGAGTGACTACATCAGCAGACAAGGGAAGAGCCAGAGATGCTGTCTATCTGGATTTCTGAAATGATATCAAATGATCTTTGATATGATCCCACACAATGTTCTTCTTTCTACATTGGAGAGATGTTTGATGGATGGATTGTTAGATGGATAAGGAATTGGTTGAATGGCTTCACCGAAAGAGTTACAGTCAATGGCTCAATGTCCAGATGTCCACTAATAAAGTGTCCCTCAAGCATCCATATTGGGATCAATACTTTTTGATATCTTCATTAATGACATCGATAATGGGATTGAGTGCATGATCAGCAAGTTTGCAGACATCACCAAGCTGAGTGGTGCAGTTGATTTGCTAGAAGGAAGGGATACCATCCAGAGAGACCTTGAAAAGCCTGAGGGGTGGGCCTGTGTGAACCTCTTGAAGTCCAGAAGGCAAAGTGCAGGGTCCTGCACCTGGTTCAGGGCAGTCCTCAGTATCAGTACAGTCTGCACTGTATGGATGAATGGATTGAGAGTATCCCTGGGGCGAAGAATTTGGGAATACTGGTGGATGAAAAATTGGACATGAGCCAATGTGCTCTTGCAGCCCAGAAAGCCAGTCATATCCTGGTCTGCATAAAAAGAAACATGTCCATCAGACTGAAATAGGTGATTCTGTCCCCTCTACACTGCTCTCTGTGAGACTTCCCCTGGAGTACTGTGCCCATCTCTGGGGTCCCCAAAACAGGAAAGACATGTGCCTCTTAGAACTTGTCCAGAGGAGGGCTACAAAAATTATTAAAGGGCTGTAACACTTCTCCTACAAAGACTGAGACAGTTGGGGTTGTTCGGGTTGGAGAAGAGAAGGCTCTGAGGACACCTTATTGTGGCCTTTCAATATATAAAGTCAGCCCATAGGAAAGACGGAGAAAGAATTTTTACCAAGGGCTGTAGTGATAGGAGAAGGGGCAATGGTTTTAAACTGAAAGAGAGTAGGTTTAAGTTGGACATAAGGAAGAAATTTTTTACGATGAAGGTGGTGAAACACTGAACCAGGTTGCCCAAACAAGTTGTATATGCTCCATCCTTGGTAAAGTTCAAGGTGAGGTTGGACAGGACTTTGAGCAACCTGTTCTATTGGAAGATGTTCCTGCTCATGGCAGGTGGATTGGAGCTAAATGGTCTTTCAATGTCCCTTCCAAATAAAGCCATTCCATGATTCTATGTTTCTATATTTATAATATATTCTAATATATGGCATAAATATATACCATATGGGCATATAGATATATATAAGCACAGTTGACATCTGAATTCCAAGCCCCACTTCAGTAGTTTAGGTAAAAAGATCATAGTCATAAAATTCCACTTCTCAAAAGCTATCTAACCCCAGAGGTATTTGTCTCCCAACTGTCTCCTTTTTTAACCCTAACCTTCCCTGAGACATTATACTCTGTTTCTGCATATATCCAGGAGCATTACCTTTCTTACCAAAATTTGAAGCTGATCTACAAAGCAATTTTCTTCCTTACGTAAGTTCTGGAAAGTTATGAAGACACTAACATATTTGACCTCCACACAAAAATTAAAGGGAATATTACTCATGGAGCAGGTGTAGATACTCCACCCTATACCAAATATATACTCTAAAAACTAGGGAATTCCCATGAAATATTTAATGAAAAATAAAAAAAATAGATCACCAGTAAATGAAATACCAACCGTTTTGTTTTAACCCCAGTAGGCAGCTAAGCACCACCCAGACACTTGCTCAGTCCCCCTCAATGGGATGGGAAATTGAATCAAAAGTGCAAAAGTGAGAAAACTCATGGGTTGAGATAACAGCAGTTAAATAGGTAAAGCAAAAGCTGTGCATGCAAGCAAGCAGAAGAAGGACTGCACTACTTCCCATTGGCAGGCAGATGTTCAGCCATTTCCAGGAAAGCAGGGCTTCATCACGTGTAACGTTTACTTGGGAAGACAAATGCCGTAACTCTGAACTCCTCTTCCTCTTCTGAATCCCCTTCCTCCTTCCCTCTTTAGCTTTTGTTTCTGAGCACATGATATGGTATGGGATATTGCTTTGGTCAGTTGGGGTCAGCTGGCTTGACTGTGTCCCCTCCCAGCTTCTTTTGCACCCTCAGTCTATTTACTGGGGGGGCAGTGTGAGAAACAGAAAAGGCCTTGACAATATGTAAGCACTGCTCAGCAATAGCAAAAGCATTGGTATGTCACCAACACTGTTTTTGGCACAGTTGTTAAATGTAGCACTGTAGGAGCTACTATGAAGAAAATTAACTCTATCTAAGCCAAAACCTGTACACAAACACAACCTACAGAGATCCAGACCTGGATCTACCCTTTTTCTGCATATTCTAAGCCTTGGAATACAGAAGCAGGTTCACTTTTGTACACAGAGGATTGATTGAAAGTATCACATGTATATTTAAGTTGGTAGCTTACGTTTTTTGCTGTGTTTTGAACCCAGCAGAATGTGGAGACTGAAGAGGCATGAGATTGGTGATCTGTGAGGCAAGCGTCTCCCAACTGCTACTGAGCTCCTATCAGATGCTTAACTTTTATTTTTCAGTGAAAAAAACAAAACCAACAAAACAAAAACAAAACAAGCAAACAAAATTAACAAAACACATCATCTAATATCCTTAGCCTTTCACAGGTTCTAAAGCCTATTATGGAAACTTTGGAAAGCCCAAAGAGGTATAATGAAGTAAAGAGAAGTCATGTTGAGAAAAGTCTTAAGATAATAATTTATGTTCTCAACCATAATATTACATTCATGTTTTTAGAGAGGTAGAATATCCTAAATATAAAGAATTTCACATGTAATCAGCTATTTCTCTACTTCCCATTTTCTCTCCCCCCAACAAATACTAGTGAATGTCTTTGCAAGAATATTGAAGTCTCAGTCTATCACTGTGAGAGTCCTTGCAACAAAAGGCTGAAACACTTCAGATCAAAACATAACAACATGGAGGAGTTTCTCAGGGCTTAGCATAGAGTTCTTCACTATCAATGAAATGGAGTTACTGGAAGAAAACAAAGCAAAACAAAAAAGTCCCCAAACAAACAGTTATAAACTCACCTTCTTCCTCTATGGAGCCTAATCTCATTGCACAGGTGGTTCTCTGGTTTTCAATAGCCTATAGTACTGAAGAAGATCTGAAGTGTCACTTAACACCATAAATGAAAGATCTGTTCCCATTTCAATTAGAGCTGGATTCATGGAATTGTC
>VXAK01005811.1:167567-186398 GCA_013399435.1 Arenaria interpres | reverse complement strand
ATTCTATGATGCTATATACAAACTGTGTTGTGGGGGTGGACCCTGACCTGTCCTAACTCATAGCCTGAGGATACAGAGTACGGAGTGTACAAGTTACCTTAGGCTAAAACTGCCCCAGAGACTGTTGTAATAATTTAAAAACATACCTGTTTAGGTTGCAGTGCCCAGGAACATTGTATGGTGTTTAATAGTATAAATATAACCTGTCTGCTTAAGTTGAGACCAAATCATAAGTATTGAATGCAAGCTTAAATGACTGGTCAGTCGGCGAGTGTCACTGGCAGAGTGATTAACTTCACTCATAAGAGAGAAGCAGTGAGATATTTATTGAGATGAAACACTGATTTAACAAAATCAGTAGTAAATGTGATAAAACCAGTAGTAAATGTGACAGTGTTTTATGAGATTCAATGGCAAAGTACACTCTATTTGCCTAGAGGACAGGGTCAGACAAGCTGCCAGGAAGACCCTCCCATTGAGTCATGAGGTTCAGAAAGAACCCCCTTGCTTTCTAAACTCCTTCTCAGGGAGGAGTCTGGGTGCAGCTGGATCCAGACTTACTCCCAGACTTGGTCAGTGGTTTATGTTAAAAGGATTACATATGCGCAACCATTCCTTTTTATTACTTAGCTAAGGTTTCAAAGTTTAGCATGCTATTAGTCACTTACTGAGAATCTGTTGCAGCAAGGAATCTCTCAGCCTCGAGGAGCAGACCCTCAAGGGAGCGTTCTCACTCAAGGGGAGATCCTGGCGTGCAGCCCGCTGCCATACAGGAGAGCTCAAAGGGCTCTTGGGCTGTCCACTATTTATAGAGTAAGATAACTGACCTGTAGTCATATTCTCATGGGAAGGAAATATCTATGTCCCCACTCCAGCCAGCGTTATGGCTGTGTTGCCGGCCATCGCCCACAGCCCAGGCGCAAGTCATGGCAACTGATGTTGTGAGGGCCATGGTGGAGCAGTGGCCGGGGGGAGATGAGGGAGAAGAAGAGGGGGAGAATCAGGGAGCGCACACCTCCGCAGCGAAGCGGCTGCAGCACCAGCGACAAGGCCTGAGGTGAGCCCTCAGCGGGGGCGGGATGACGCTGCGCGGGGGGGGTGCCCAGCTCAGGGACCCACCCCAGCCCAACTCACAACCTCAGCCGGAAGCAGGAAGTCCGCGGCAGCCAATCAGACCGCGGAGGGGGCGTGGCCAGGAGCCGCGCGGGGATTTACAGGCGGTCAGAGCAGGCCCTCAGCCCCTCAGCGGGGCTCGTCCCTGCGGAGCGCGGCGCGTGCAGGGTGCGCGTGAGGCGGGCGGGCTGGGCCGGGCTGACCGGTAAGAAAACATCCGTGGACGGTCTCGGCTCGGCCTGCAGCCGCAGCCAAAAGGAATAAAGGCACCTAAACTGACCTGCTGCAGCCGCAGGGGGTGAGGGACTGTGTGGAACGTCTGTCGCTCTGGCGGGAGGACAGCAAAGGCAGCGCCCGTGCTCCGGCTGTGAGCCGGGAAACGGTCTGCTGGGCCTGGTGGCTGAGCTTAAGGGGGAAGTGGGAAGACGGAGGAGCGTTGGGGAATGTGAAAGGGAAATAGATCGGTGGAGCCATGCCCTGCCGTCCTTAGGGAAAATGGAGCAGGTGGAGGCTGCAGGAGAGGTAGAGGATCCCCTGCCCTCTTGTCCCCAGGCAGGAGGAGGGGAGCTCGATCTCGAAGGTCCCTTCCAAGCATGAAGATTCTGCGATTACCTTTCTTTCTTTATACTGATGGAAATTCTTACCAGCTGTTTCATCTCAGCCTTTTTGAAGTAAAGTTCTATCTTGAGAGAGAGCTCAGCCCACATGTTAGTCAGAGGCTCTCACTTTACTGTTTTTCCACTGTAAACCAGCTTGCTTAGCTTGTTAAAAAAAGGAAGATGCTGGTGCTTTTTGGCATTCCTCAATTCTGTTTAGCCTGGAACATGACACAGGACAGAAAACTGCAAATTTGTCTATGATGAATAGAAATACTGTGGCTGAAAAAGTCAATCTGTTAATTCACACAAGGTGTTGCAGGAAGGGATTTGGTAATGATAAAGGCATTTACAGTTCTGCAGAGGATGTAGGAGCCACAAAGGCATGTGAAACAAATACTGGAAAAAACCATCCCAACAGACTGTAAATAAGCCCCACAGTTTGCTAAACATAAATTCTATAAATATCTTGAGAGTTATTCTGTCGATACTCATTTAAAAGGCGAAGCTGAAGTCTTTTGGGGTAGGATAAAATTTTGTTCAACACAGCCAATGACTGCAAGCAGACATGATATATTGTTCTGCATCACCTCTGGTTCAGTGATATATAGGGGCATCATTGAGACAGCAGATTATTAGAGAAGTTAGAAGCGGTATATAAGGCAGTAGGATAATACTAGATTTCTGATCCCAAGCTATGTGACAGAATGAGTACAAATTTGAAAGCTTCAACATCAACTAGAATAGAAACGCAGCTTTTAGTATTTTAGTAACAGTGTTATTAACAAACTATCTCTAACCCATGTCAAAGTACTTAATGTGCTATAATAACATCAATTAAAATACAATAATGGACTTAATAATGTGGCCTATAATGGAAAAATATATTCATGTGGATTATCTCTTCATACCCAAGAGAGAAATTCCAATGAAAGATGTTATAATGAACATAATACGAAACATCCTTAACGTAATATGAGTTAGGAATATGCCAGGATCGAAAATAGCGTGGATAAAGTCAAAGCCATGTCCAGAATGTTCATCGACTGCTTTGCTTGTTGTTTTAAATACGTAAGTCTTCAAAGACACCATTAGCAAAAGACAGTCATTGGCCTCTGTCCGAGCAAAGATCCCATCAAATTCAGTCTTGCCAAAGGCAGGTCATCTTAGCGGCTTCTTCCAGGACCTGTCTCTCCCAGTGGCTACTGCCACATCAGTTGGTACTGACACAGCAGTGACAACAGTAGCCATTTGAGGTAGTCCAGAGACCCTGACCCGGTACTGGCACTCTAGAATGAGGCTGATTACTGCTGACTTCATGGGATCGCTCTGGTTTGTCTGTAATCCCAGCTCATTTTGCCTAGGCTTGGGCACAGAGCTTGGCTTTTGGCTGGAAACATGTCTTCGTAAGGGGGAAATGAGAGGTAGTGGTCAAACAGAACATTTAGGATCCAGCAGCCTAATGCCCTATTTGACAAGCTATGGCTTTCTGCATTTGTCAACCCTGCACAGAGCTGGGCTTTTGGCTGGGGATACGCAGATTCTGTGTTTGAAAATGCCTCAGTCTGCCAATCTGCGCTGTACAATAGCAGAATACTCTTGTGTAGATGTTTGTTAGCCTTCTCATGGATTACAGATACCTTATTCGTTAGTCCCGATAGCTTGTTAGTCCCTTACCTGTAAAAACAAGCAAGCTGCAAAATCATAGAATCATGGGTTCATAAAATGGTTTAGGTTGGAAGGGACCTTAAAGATCATAGAGTTCCAACCCCCCTGCCACAGGCAGGGACACCTCCCACTAGAGCAGGTTGCTCCAAGCCCCATCCAGCCTGGCCTTGAACACTTCCAGGGATGGGGCATCCACAGCTTCCCTGGACAACCTGTTCCAGTGCCTCACCACCCTCATAGCGAAAATTTGTTAGACATCATTCAGTTACTGCATATTTACATTTGCTCAGGCCTTCCTGAGCATTTTTGAAAATCCAGCTGCGAACATATGGTGTTGCATAGGACTACTTGATTCAGTTTTTACCCGGTTACACCCAGCAGGACCAGGCTCCCAGCACGGGGAACCGTGACGCTGCTTGTTGTCTACAAGCCATGGCCAGCCACCTGAATGAGGATCAGGCCAGTGACATCAAAAAGAGATGCAGGCTTCCCCACAGGAGGACAGGAGAGGACATTGTGTGTTTGAGAACCTGGCAAGGTCTGTTCTTCACTGTCTTCTTCCAGGCCATTTGAATTAGGCCCCGTGCAGCATCTTAAGACTTTTGCCTGTTCCCAATTTCTCCAGTGTCTCACCACCCTCACAGTAAAGAATTTCTTCCTAGTACCTAATCTAAATCTCCCCATCCAATCAAACCACTAAGAAAGTTATACATTAATATGAACAACTGCCTTTCATATAATTCACACTCATTGCCAGGAGCCCCAGCTTTGGTGAAATAATAAAGTAGTTAAGGTCTAAATCATACCAAGCAGTCACTGTAATTGGTGAGTTATTGAACTTGAAAATCAAATGGCTCGACATAAGATATACTGGAGAAATGGCAGGAAGGAAAGTGATGGAAACAAGAACGCAGGACTGTTTGCTCGATGAAGGCACAAAAAGGATTAGAAAGGAACGGAGTTTGAAATGGTCGGGCTTCAGGTGGCATTTCTGGAGGTGCGGAGTCCCTCAGCTCCCGCTCTGCTGAACACTGTGCTGGAGTCAAGTCAAACCCCATCAGGGGCCTTTCAAGGTGTCAAAGAGGTGACAGGAGTTAAGCATAAGCGAAGTTACAAATTGTCCAAGGACATGAGACAGGGAAACTTGTCTGGTCTGCTCGTGATCTCAAAGACATGGTGTTGGGGAGGAGGGAATAGATAAAATGAGAGCTAACCGGTTATAGAAGTACCTCTGGCTGCATGTCTGCTGTAACCGGAGGCATAACTAACTCGGACAAGATAATTGCTGAAGCTCTATACTTCCTCCTCTTCTCTCTCCTGGCTGCTTCCCTGTCAGATGATTTGGGAATTCAGAAATCTCAGCAGCTGATCTATACCATCAGATTTCTGTCACCCCTGCAGTTTCTTTTTTTAATGAATATTGAATGTATACTGACCCTGAGATGATGATAGTGCAGAATATTTTCAGGTTCTTGAAGGTCACAATAAATTTTGGGAAGCATTGTCAGCATAAAAAGGCTTTTGTGTTCTTTCACCTAAAGCTAGATATAAATGCGCTATGACCTTTATTGGACTCCTATCAATGTTTGTGAACGATGTACAGCTCAAAGGATGAAGAAACCAGCACCAACATCTTTTGGTCCATTTGCTGCCGTGTTACAGTTTGTTGGCTGATACCTGTATAGCTGCTGCTGGGCAGAAAGCCTGTCTAAACAGGCTGTCAAGTTTAATTGGACTACCTGGTAAATATATTGTTGATAAATAAGAATGTGCTTTTCCGTAGCGCTGAACTACTCTCCTTGGACTTACCGGGGGCTGCAGCAGCTCAGCACTTCTCAGGATGAGACCCAAGGTGCCTGCTGTTGCTCCTATCAAATACAATTGCAATTTCGTCATTGATGTTATTACCAGCAGGGCTAAGCCTTGAAACTCGTGGAAGGCTTTTGAACAGTCTTTTGATCTATGCGTGACATAACGGCGCGGCTCTCCAATGCTATTAAGCGTGTGTTGCAGGAACGAGATTGTAATAGCCGATACAGACTGTGACAATGCAGCCAAATGAGCCCCGTTCCTGAGTGTTTGTTTTCTCGGAGCCCTGGAGACGGGTAGTTATGGGAAAATCTTGAGTTCATTAAAATCAAAGATGCTCCTGCTGTGTGTGATTGTTAAGAAAGGTGACAGGGAGTGTTCCCTGGGCAGAGAACAATGTGTGTATGTAAGTGCGCGTGCCTACGTGATAATATGCCCATTGTGATTTTTAAGAAAATATAATGAATTGTAACGGCCTGGCTTAATGCTTTCTGAATGCTGCACAGCAGCAAGATGTGGTTGGTTGTTAGTAGGTAAAATATTTTGCTGGTGGCTGAAGCGGGAATTTTTAGGACACTTATTTATGTAATGATAAAAAATGTGTTATCGAATCAAATGTGCTGATACTACTTCTGCAAGCTAGCCCGTCTGCTCGGTCTGATAGTCCGACCGCACATACATGAATGATGCCAGCCATAAGAAAAAAGGAGTGTCAGCATCCCCTCCCGGTAATGACAAATGCTATTTACTCCAGAAAGGCAGTTTTTTTGAGAGAAAAAGGAGTAATTTCAGGTTAATGGAAGGCAGTGGAGGAGAGGGAGTCCCTCTCTCCTGGAATCAGCCACACAGCCCCATGCCAGCTCCAGGGCCCTCTCAGTCAGACCTGCCTGGGGCTGCTCATTTCACAGCCCTCTGGTTCAGATAAGTTAAGCAATCAGAAAACCCTCTGATTTCTACCCTGAAAACTGCACTTTGTGTTGCGTTTTCTTCAAATGTTTATCTTAAAAGCTGCATCAAAAAAAAAAAAAAAAGCTGACTTCGTGGTCTGCTTTGGTTTACCATTATACCTCTCTGGAACTGAAGACAGCCTGAAACAAGTTAAAATGAACAAAGCCAGTGGACTTTGTCTCCCCGTGTCCAGGTACCCAGGGCTTGCAGATGCCCCTGGGGCATTTAGGGGAAGTGTTAGAGAGGCCAGGACTGGAAAATGCCCAGATTTACAGAGAAGGAGAAGCGTGGAAAATGTTCCCTGCAGCAGACAAGAAGCCGATTAGCATCCCCCCGCTCCCGAGGGGCTGTGAGTGAGAGACGTGCCGCTGCTTCGGGCAAACCCCAAATCTCACGCTGAGGCTTTGTGGGCTTCAAGTGCTGCTGTGTTGTACAGCACAGCTTCCAGGCAAGGGAGCACTGTGCTTGTTATTTCCAGCGTCTTGCCCAAAAAGAAGCACTCATCAGTAGAAATAACACAAAGAAACAAAGCCAACCTGCTTTTACCATTCAAACATACCTAGAAATAATTGCATTAATCAACTTAGTACTTGAGGAGGAAAAATGTTTTTCTGTTTTACCTAGTATGAGACATTTTGTAGCGTGTTTGGCGTGGTCTCCTGGCAGCTAATAAAAGTAAATACAGCAGTGCCTTTTAAGAAATGGATCTTTGCAAGTAAAAAGTAGCTACTTAAGCTGGAGCAGCTCAGATTGAGGCATCATCAGTTTATAGCGCTGCATGTAATCTTTCAAGCCCTCGCTTCTGGACAGGCCGCTTTTCGCTGACCACACTACAGAGTTAAGGAAGACACTTGACAACTTTATGCCTTCTTCAGTCATTTTCTGAATGCTGAAGCCACTTGCCTGTACCTTGCAAAACATCAAACATGTTCCCTCCTTTGTCTGACAGCGAGATGAATCCTACCTGCTGACGTGATTGCTGCTTTCCAGCCAAGAATACACTCATTTACTGGGCACGTCGCGTTCAAAACTGACTGAGCCCCAAAATAAATGTCTTGCTGCTTTACATCTCCCATATTGGAGTTCGGGGGAAAATAGACAGAATCACATGCTGAAGTAAAATAACACAATTGAATTACCATATAGCAACCAAGAAGAAATTAGAATAGCAACACAGTCCTATTTCATTCTGGAGCTGGAGCACAGCCAGTTTACTGTCTCCTTTTCTCTGGGGCACCCTTACTGTGAGTAAAAATCTGTTATCCAAGGATACCTTGGAAAAACACCTGTAGCAGATTCCCAAGTCATAGATACTAGTGGAGTTACTTAGATGGAAAGGCTGACCTTATATATATGCTACAACCAAAGTGTTTGTGGATGGTTTGCCACCAGTGAAACTGTGTTTAGCTAATCATGCTTGAAAGCCAGCCACGTTTTTTATGATGAGTTTAGTTTATGAGTCTTATTAATATAGACAAGAATAATAATTATTATTACTTGTGGACAAACAAAGGTATGTTCTTTATTGCATAAAGCATAAAAGGAGGCACCATCTCCTCCAGTGCAAAGTTCAAGAGGACTCAAATCTGCTGAACCCTTCAAAATTTTGGACAGGGAGTTTCCTAGTGCAGGCAGTGGTTGCCAAGATGTCTCGGTGGGGTCACTCTTCACAGCAATCTTTTCCTGGAGGGCAGAGCTGTTTTCCCCCTTTCTCCTTGGAGGTCTGCCTTGCTCAGTCACCCATTACGAAAGCTGGACCAGAATTCAGGCATGTCCCAACCCTAATGAATTGTATCGCCTGCACTGCCAGAAAGAGGGGGGGGGAAGGGAAAACCAACCCTGATCAAACCCCTAACTCGATTTTAAATAACTAATTAGTTAGTTCTGTTTTGCTGAATTCAATCCAATAAATGTGGCCAGTTGTTCCAGAATCAGACGAGCATCCGTCATCCAAACTGGGTGTTATTAGACAGCTCATTATATCTGAGCGACGACTATTGATTAGCAAAACCCTAGGCCCAGAGTTTGCAAAACTCTGAAATTTATCACCTGGCTTTCAGAGGCACCAAATATTCGGTGCTGTTCCCCTCAGGGGAATCTGGCAGCGGCTTAGCACTTCTGAGAGACAGGCCATTTACCTAGCTGGGTAAGTGTGGATTTATAAACCTATACTTCCTTTTCAAATTGCAGGGCTTTATATGCTTGCTAAATCCATGCCATTTCATGAAAATAAGAGATTGAAATCATAAGGTAGGCTAATGCACTTCAGAGAGCCATGCTCAACATGTATTTCATCTGGCTGTGCTAGTCCTGGTCCCCCAGCAGCTCACTCTAATGAGGCCCATCTGTCAAAACGGGGCAGAAAGAGACATCTGCATTGATGAAGGTAGCTGGACCTGCTGGTCCCTCTCCCCTTGGTAAATGCATTTTAGGTAGGGCTGTGTGTCCTGCTGAGTCCTTCCCCTCCCTCCCTAGTAATGCTGGCTGGCTGCGGCAGCAGCTGGGGTGGGGGAGGTGGGGGGGTTTTACCTCCAACCCAGCCCCGGGGCACCGGGCATCACCGCTGGGTGCACAGGTCAAGTCACAACCCAATTCCCCCTGTAAATTGCACAATGGGGGTTCTTCTCCCCCAAAGGGAAGCATACAAACCATGTGTTTTCTTCACTGAAGAACAGAAAAGAAGGCCGTTTCAGAATAATTAATTATTTTTACTCATAAAATCTGACAAAGAGTGTGACTGTCTCTCTTGGCCAAATATTATCTGCTGCTGACAGAGGAAGAAAAATTGTGCTAACTGTAAGAGTACCAGCACTGGTGTAGATCATCCTGTTAGGACGGCAATATTACAGCAGCGTTGCTGGCCATAGATTCGTCTTCTGCTTGCAAATCGCCCTGCTTTCAGAAAGTGCTGCCAGAACTGACGCTGTCAAAACCGACTCTGTGTTACAGGGTTTTTCCCCTTTTCTGTGACCTTGGTGGTAATTAAGTGCCTTGTTCTCACAGGGAAAAAAATGTGAAACATGAATTGGACCTGCTAGCCTAACTGCTGATTTATGGGTCAAGTCTCTAGCTGTTACAGACAAAATTTTTAAGTCTCTGATTAAGAAGCCCTGCTGATTTAAGGATCTCACAAGAAACGTGTGCATAATGAATTATCTACAGATGATAATTCAAATTGTTCCTTGATGATTCATATCACCTTCCTTTATTAAATTACCATTTTAGAAGTCTGACAAGGGCAATGCAAACTGACGGGTGGTCACATTACAATGTATGTAACAGGTCAGCCAAGCACCACGCTGCCAGTTTGGGTAAGTGGTCTTTGGCCCCAGTAGGAGACGCCAGTAGAAAGCAAAGGCTTAAGGAGATACAAGAGGCAAACTGGTGTCATTACGGGATAAATATTTTTCAACGTCCAGCATTTCTGCCTCTTGTGTATCTGAACCTGTGTTCATTTTTTTCCTCACTTGGGTGAAAGTTTACGGCAAGCTGCCTGCAGTAAAGCCCTGCTCCAATATTAGTTGCTATATTAGTTATTCATATTAGGTATTAATATTAGTATTTTTTTTGTTATTATTGGCCAGTAACAAAATGGCACTGTCTGTTCTCACTTAAGAAACACTAAGGGCTGCCAGGCATCACTGAAATCTATACATACATGGGTAACATGTTACAAAGACACGTAAAAATGTGTGTCAGAGTGAACAATGTTTTTCCTTTCTGAGTTCAGCGTCTATTAGCAGAGGCTTTATCGGATCTCAAACCGGCATGCCTGGGACCCTGGAAATACCTGCTGTGCTCCATACCTTCTGGAAGGCTACAGCAAACCAGTGGTGCAGACCATGTCTCATGGTCTGATGCCGGAAGGAAACAGTGAGCCTGAGTAGTAGGAACTGGGAAATGCAAATGCACTGACTCTGACATTGCTTTAGTGTCATGTCATGTGTTTCTCCAAGCAAATGCATGATAACAATCTCTGCCACTACATCTGACATGCATCTGGAAAGTATTAGAAAATGCAATTAACAACTGTTAGTCTTTACCATGACATGTCCCAGTAAGAAGGCTCCACTGACAATTTTCTGTGTGTTTCATAAGCTGATGTAATCAGGGTCTCAGAAGGAGCCCTGTGCCTTTACCCTTCTCCAGTAGTGCCATTTTCTCATGGCTGTGTGTTAAACAGGGAGTACAGAGCAGGTGGCAGGGGGTGGCCTGGATCGCGGTGCTGGTGTCATTGCAGCTCTAGCAATGACAGCAGGGGTTAAGGATCTGCTCCCAGTCACTGGGTGAGCACCATCCCAGGTGGGGATCGAATAAGCACACAAGGGAAATGGTGTCTGCATTTTGAAGGTGCTAAATAAGTGGTAAAGGCAAAAGGCAGTGTTCCATGTTTGCTGTAGTTTCACTAAGAGATTGTGCTATTCCTGTGAAACATTAGCTCTGAAATTGCTTAAACCCTGGGGTTTTGTATTATCTAGCCAATACATATGCTAAAAATGAACAAAACCATATTCTGGACTTCAATAATTTTCACATTCCATTGCTCGTAACGAGCGTCTTCCTGGAAATAACTTACTAAGCCTAGCAAAACAAGGCTTCAGCAAATGCACTTAAAATGTAATTAATATACAGAAAAACAGACCATAACATCTTGTGCAAGAAAAATGGCTTTCAGCAGTTGGATTTCCATATTTTCCACAGGGAAATCCTGGGAGACTTATGTGTGCATGCTTATGCTGTGCATACACAGTAAAATCTAGCGTGTTCTGGACACGCAGGGCTTCGCTGAGCTCCCTGAAATGCTACTACGCATGATGCCAGGCACACAGGAGTCGATGCGCCTTTGCTGCACACCATGCCCTGACTTGGGATGTGTCAGTCCTCAGGTCAGAATCACTGCCCCAAGTGAGCCTTCAGATGGCTCACTGATAATTTTATCAGTACCAGTATCTGATTAAGACATTCTGAAGTCAAGTATCATTGATTTCCTTTTATTTCCCTGTCTTCCCAGAAATACCAGTTTCCAAATTCAGTGGATGATGACAAACTGGAGATAATTTAAAAACATAAAAATGGATGTCCTGGTGGACATTGTTGGTCAGTCATAACTTCTATTACCAGTGAAAATCTGGGGACAAATCCTGGACAGCTGCCCCAAGCACCCTTTTTAATGCTGGAATAAAGTTTCCGGATAGAAAAAGAGCTGCTATTGGAGCAGTGGAGGTGGTGACTGCTAGAGATGCTTGAGGACATACAGTCCAAAACAGCACAGGCAGCAAAATCAAGCCACAGTTATGCCTGCCTTCAGAGGATGCTGAAAGGTGTTTGTGAATTGCTTTTTCTAATTTGTGAATTTTCTTAATTTATGAACCAATTGCTTTAGGGCAAAACTACTGTTGAACCACAAAATTGTATTAGCACATTGATGTGCTGGGAGGGGGATAATTTATCTATGAGACTGGCTTGTCCATAGCCAGAAACTTCCTATAACACTAACTCCTTCAGTCACAGCAACGAAATGGCATTTCTCACCATCCAATCTCATTATGTTCCCCTTCACTTGATCCTAATTATTCTGCTATATTCTCACCTCAGAAATCTTCTCTAGTAAGCTCTAACCTCTTCTCAAGTATCATATTCCTTTGAAAAGCCTCTCCAACTTAATTCCAAACCCCACTCCTTCCCTAAGCTGCTTTATCCCTTCTGACCTCTTAATGTCTTTCCAGTCTACACCCATGTGCCTCTCTTATTTCTACTCTATTTTCAGGAGTGTTTCTGTATATGTGTGTGTGTATGCATTAATATAGTTACAATGATTCTTCTCTAAAGCTTCCATTAATTTTCAGGAGCTCTGGACTTAGTTCTGGGATATTTCTAAGACAACATACATAGGTGCTTTCAAAAGCCCCCTGACAGCACTCGACGGAGTCAGCCATGTAAGGTCATTGAGGTGGCACTTGCCAAAGAAAAAAGAATGCTTGTTTCAGATGGCTTTGTTGCAGATAAACTGATGGGCTAATACCAGAGCAGGCACTATCAACAGGTTTTAGACAAAGCCAGCTGAATAAAAAAGCTACAACCACTGGAAAAAGTCCAAAGACGCCAGAGAAAGCATGTAAATACATGAGCAACGAGTGTGAGTCTAGATGGGGACAGACTCATGGAGGAGTCACGGTGCAAAGATCCAGGCACAGATGGAGCTGTGTACATACGGTACAGAGAAAGGCTCTAAATCATACCAAGTGGGACTGTGGCTCCGGGTAGCTAGCCAGAAAAAATGATATGTGGGAATTGAAACTATTAAGATAGCATTTTCTAAAGTTTTTTTAAAGTGTGAATTGCAATGTGGTTCTTTGCTCACTTTTAAAAAAAGTTGTTCTTCTTCCATCAGTCTTCAGTGTAATCTTAGTGGTTTCAGACCAATTTGCTTTGTTAGAGGGACATTTTGCATGAGAAAAGTGTGCAGCCTACAAACCTTAGTATTTCATTTTTATATTTTTCTGCACTTCTAGAGGTGAAATTAACACAAATCAGTCTCATAATTAATTACATCTCTCTATGAATTCAATTTTTTTTTCCACTTATTTCCCTAAATTTCTCATGTGGATGCTTTAGCATCTAGCTCTCCTCTTAATGCCTATCCTAAAACTGTAGTATTCTTATAACACAACTGTTAGTATTTCTCTAATAGGTCTCTTAGATTCTCTCTCAGCAGGAGTATCATCTAGTCTATCACGCTTTTCTCTTTCCTTCTCAAAGTCTGTTTGTTGTGGAAATTATTCAGTCATAAGTTGAGCTTCTCTTCTTTTTCTAGTGAGATGTGAAGTAGAAGATGAGAGAGAAATATTTTCAAGAGTGGAGCTGGAAGAATGAAAACAAAAGCTGAGAGCTAAAAAATTCATGCTATTTATTAAAAAAAAAATAATGCTGGAATGTGAGCTAACAAGCGAAGAGAACGGTTATTTCCCAGCTCTTCATTTTAATAGCGGCCAAAGATTAAAGTGGATAACGAAATGAAGTTTCAGAGCAGAAAGAGCAGTGCCCTACCTCTGAAGTGTTTAAGGTGAGGTAGGATGGGGTTTGAGCTACCTGGTCTGGTGAAAGATGTCTCTGCCCGAGGGGCTTGGACTACCTGGTCTTCGAAGGTCCTTTCCCACCCAAACCTTCTTGTGACTCCATGATTACAAGTTTCTCATTAATGTATTTCATGCCCGTATTTAAAATTACCTTAGTGAGAGCTGAAGGTGACTCCTGTGGTAGAGCAGGCAGGCAGGGTGCAGGATTGCCTGCCTAGTCCTCCTGGCCACCCGTCTCCCTTTCCACACCAGTCACCCTCTGCCCTCCTTTGAGACAGGAGCAGAGCCTGGGGAGGGTAATTTTCCCTGCTCCCCAGTGGCAGACCTCCTGGATGCGGTAGCATGGGTATTGCAACAGGTATTTCTACCAAACCCTGCAGTGTGGATGTGATGTATGTCATATGGAAAATCTGTCCAACTACATGACTTAGCAAGAAAAGGTCACTTTTTACTTCACACACAGCAAACTAGAGTCACACTGAGATTTTCATAAGTTATGCCTTCTTTAGGTACAGTTCTATTTGTCTCTGAATTCCTGGAAAATTTACTTCAGTATAATCAGATTATTTGGCACGGGTTCTCTCAGTTCTGCACTGTTATATTTCCACTTTTGAATGCACTGCCTCATTTATTATGTATTTCTTTTCCACTTTCTTATTTATTTTTCACATTCTCCTTCACTGCATGTTTCCACGTATTTGCAGAGAAAAATCAGCCCTGCAGACCACGTCATTCTCCTTGTCAGAAGATGTATTCTGTTCCTGTTTGTTTTCCCATCATTTCTCTGCCCCTTCCTCATCCTCTGCCTCCTTCTGAGCAGTAGGTCAAGGCCAGCCTACCTCTCAGCTTGTCTCTGCCTTCCACTTATGTTCTCTCTCCTCACGCCTCTTTCATCCTTCTTCTTTTGCTTCCCAGGTGTATGCATGACTGACTGCATGACACACTGGTGGCAGGTGATGGCAATTGCTGAAGGTCGTGGCATGTCATCTCAACATAGCACTTCTCCTTCCATTAGAGCGCCATTTTGTTTATTGCTGATGACATTTCCAAAATCTCCTACGAACTTTAGAGCCACTGGGTGGTGTTGGTTTATATTGAATGAAGGACAACAATTTGGTAGTGTTGGATGAAGGGCTGGTGTCCCCACACACGAAAAAGGACAGAGGCACAGAGGTGAAGGGGGACATGACTGTGCTTCTGTCCCTACCCAGACTGTCACAGGAGGTGACCAGACTCATGGCCAGGGGGGACCTCCATCACAATGGGGTCAGCAAAGGGCACTCGGACAACTTTGACTTCTCCCCACATCACTGCCTGTGGCTGGACGGGCCCCTTTATGGAATGCAGGGTAGAGTATCTCGGGACTGCGTGTGACTTACGGGCTATTTTGGGGTGGGGAAGGAACTCAAGATGGGAGAGGGATCAAGACAGTTTAGGGAAGAACAAGGGTGAGAAAACAGAAGGGAAAAGGGATAAAAGGGATTTTGTGTGTGTGTGTGTGTGCATGTGCCTACCAGGACTCACTAGGCTGGATCTGGGGGCATGCAGTAGCCCCTTACAGGCTGGGGCTGTGCACAGGCAGAGCACCACTGTGACTCTGTCCCCTTTGAACGTCCACCAGCGTGATGGGAGCAGAGCTGGGCTGATGCTGACAGCCTTCAAAGCACTGCAAGTGCTGTTTAAACTGGAGGAAGGCTTTGATACAGACTGTCAAACTTCAAATCAATCCTGCTTCAGCTCACCTGGAAAACATATTTCAGTACTGTAAAGCTGTAATCCCTGTTGAAACCTCTTCACGAAGGAGAAAAAAGAAAAGAAGCTGTAACATAAGTTGGCCTGCTGTCGCTTAGTGTTTCATATTGGCTTTCTTTGTAGAAAAAAAGTGTTTGCAATCAATAGCTTTGAATTCTATCTCTGCCTAGATCACTTTAGTGACAAATAACTAAGATCACATTTTTGGACCAAAACCATGAGAAAAAGTCATTAACAGTTTATAACACTCAATCTCTGTGCCCTTGGATTACAATTTTAATTATAGTATGCCTGGGTGCTGGGTCTACTAACTCATGTGTAATCTGCCATTTCATGTGCCCAGCAGAACAAGGAGGTATTTCTGCTCAAGGTAGTTGAAAGAAAATAGACATGATGTGGCAGCCTCAGAGATCTGTCACGTGAAAAGGCCACTAGAGTTTGCACCTTTAATAAAGTGAGGAGAGAATAAAACTAAATGCATTTATAATAATCCCTCTAGAGCAAAGGACATATTGGAAACTGTTCAGCTAGACACCTATAAGGTTTTCTATCCAGAAGGAATAGGGAGGAGGAGGACAAGGGGTATCCTGAGCTTCCATGAAGAAGGATGTGGAGGCTTTGACAGAACAGTGCCAGAGCAAAAGCAAAAACCTTATCTGTTTTTACTTAGGCCCTGACAGATTGCAGGGGAAAAAAAAAACAACTCGGGGTGCTGCAGCTTCATTTTCGGTAGCTCTTGGCCCTCCACACGGTGAGTGGTCAAGGACAGCGAGCATCCCTGGCTACTCCCTCCTGCCTGCCTGAGCAGCAGCTGCAGCCAGCAGCAGTCAGAGGTGTGCTTCATGTTTTTCAGGCCACATCTCTTTCTCTCTCTGTGCTCTTTTTGCTCTTTCGTTCCCTTATATTTTCTTTCTCTTGCTGCTTTTGTTCTTTTTCTTTTGTTCTTTTTTCTTGCTTTACTTCCTTTCCTTGCTTCATCACTTGCATCTCCACTGTCTCTCTACCCTCAGCCATGCCCTTGGTCCCCGCTAGCTCTCGTTTCGCTCCCTGGCTGACCTTCCCATCTCTTTCTCCCCTCTAGCTGTCCTGTTGTGGTATCACACTGAGGTATAGCACAGCAGTTGTTTGGCTGGAAGTGGTGTCTTCCCAGGAAAATACCTTTCCCTGTGCCCCTTTGTGTCCCCTTGTGCACTAGTGCATGAAGTCAAATGTAACATCAGAAACAGTGACTTTGCTCATATACCCTTTCCCCCCCTCTCTCCCCCCTCCTCCTTCTTTCCCTTATATCCTTCATGTTATGCATGCACTTGAACAGTGTCATAGTCTCAATCTGATTACAAATTAGCGTGGCTCTGTCACAGCCACCAGACAGGGCTGAATTAAAAGCTCCTATCAATGCAAAGTGAAAAAGGAAGCATCTTTTTTTAGTAGGAGACAGACTTGATACAGAATGATGAAAAAGTAGACTAGATTAATAACGAATACAAGGAAATGGTAGCTGGAGTGCACTTCATAAGCCTACTACTCTTCCGTAGCTTTTATTCATTTCTGCAATATTTGCTAGAGTAATAGAAAGGAGCAGCTGCAGGCAAAGGCATAGACAAATTACAGCCCACTGGTAATATCTGTATTCAGGACAGGTCTGAAATATATTCAGATGCTGTCCCATGAGATATTAAATGATACTGTTATTGCATTAACCTATGGTTAGTTACTGCTCTGTCACAAACACACTGTCTTGAGTGTAGCTGCATCTCCTGCAGCCTTGCTTCGCACAAGGCTTTCAAGGACGGTAGGGATCAGAACAAATTCAGCCAGGTCTATACGTCTGGATATAAGTGGACCTGTGCTTGCTCTGGCCGTGCTCAAAGTTGTCTGAGCTGAGCAACAGCAAACCCAGGGCCATATATCCACATTTGTATGACACTATAGCAGAGGGTATATGCAACCAGACAGTCTAAGTGCAAGAATACCTGACTAGGTGTGTGCAGCCATGTTCTTAAGCATTTTAAAAGTAGACCTTGGCAGAAATGAGCTTCCTGACCCCTCTGTGAGGGCCTTTGTTTTGTGATATGTGTGTGTATGTGTGTATGCATGTATATAAGTACAATATATATGTGTATATGAATACACAGATATATATATGAAGTATGTAAAAACATTATATAAATTTAAACATACAAAAAAAATCTACTTCAGGATAGACCATCTGAAGATCGGGGGGTTTTGTTTGTTTTTTTCTTAAGGAAAAGTAAGCAGTGAGTAAGATATCCCTTTCACACCCCAGAGCACTGCAGAAGTGCTATTTTGTAAATGCTTTTTTTTCTTTTGGATTTGGAGTAACGATTGCAGCTCACCTTTTCTCCCCTGCCCTGACTGTGTCCTGTGCACAAACCTTTTGGCTGATGGAGGGACTAGCAGTGGCTTTCCTCCCTGTCTAGGGCTGAGCAGCAGCTCTAACCTGGACTTGACAAACCATCAGACCTGGTCCTCACACTGGCTACTCTGAGAAATTCCCGGAAGATCATACTGAGAAGTGCCTAATGGCACTTAAATGCCTAAGTCGTATCTACTTTAAAGTCATCACAGAGACTCTGACACTGTGTGCTTTTGAACACGTTACCTTCAGCCTGCTTTGTGTCCCTGCCTCCTCCCTCGCCAGTGGAGAAAAAGTATTCCTGTCTTCCACAAGAGACATTGTGGGGACTGAAGATGGTTTGAGAAGACATACATCCTACGTAGGCAGTGACTGCTCACAGGCTCCATTGATCTGAATGGAAAAAGAGTCCTGGGCTGGGGAAGAAGGATAAAAAAAGCAAGGGCTGGTTTGCTGTCAAGGACCAGGAGTAGGAGAAAAATGTGTGGCCACTCCGTATTGTAATATGAGGCAGCAATGGTCACCGGGAGAGAAGATACAGAGGATACAGGGGAGGCAGGAGCCCTGGGAATTTTGTCCCTCTGCCCTGCCTGGCCCCAAAGCCTTGGAAGAAAGGCAGCAGCAGCCAAAGAAAGCAAGTGGCAGCCTGGGATGTATCCTCAGCTCTCTTAGGTACAAACCCCGTTGGCATCAATCAAAAACAGGACATAGCATTCAAAGAACTCTCCTTTGGGAGTTTTGAAATAAAACAAAATGGCTTTACATGGCCAAGGTTGCTGCAAGCTTACATATGCTTGAAGCATCTCTTTTTTAAATCAAAAGAGCTGTGTCTTCGTTTCTTTTATTTCTTTTTCTCCTGACATGCAGCCCTCATCTATTTCACTCTCCTTTCTTCTTCACATCCTTTTTTCCTTTCTTCTTCCCCTTGGCTCCCCTCCAAATGTAAAAAGTCAAGAGGATGGCAACATCAAGTGCTGGTTTGGTTCTCTGTAAGGATGCTGACTTTTATCACGGCTCACTTTGCTGTTACTAGCCAGCAGGTGGAGCACATCCGCTGTTTTAACTACCAGTGGGCTTTAAATTTCTTTTTCCCCTTCTCTTCCTGCTGTAAAACAATCTATCATTTCTACTGCAGTGAATCAGTAGTTGCAAGGTAGCACAACACTATACAAAACAGCTAATCTTGGCTGGACCTCAGCATATAACACCGTGACTCATGTCAAACCACGCGGGGCCAAACACCAGCTGATCTAGATGGGAGATAAAAATCTGAAAAAGAGCAAACTTGTAACAGTTTCCAGTTCTGGGCGCTGCTCTTTTTCTACATTTTGTTGTGGTTTAATTTTTTTTTTTTCCCCTAAGAAAAATCTGTTCCACGAGTGAGCGCCATCCTGGGGATCGGCCCCCGGCTTTGCTGCCTTGCCGTGCCAGGGATGCAGCTTCGTGCCCGTTTTGCACCGCTGCCGTGGTTGTGGCTGCTGAGGGGCCCCGG
>VXAK01005811.1:66577-167500 GCA_013399435.1 Arenaria interpres | reverse complement strand
CGTAGGCACAGGGGACCTCCCTTTCACGCCAACACTGGGCGTATGGGAAATCTTACAACATCCATCATTTCTGTCTGATGTTTCACTTTTTGTCTCCAGTGTATTTTTCATGAGTCTGGGGAGAAAAGCAATGACGACAAGTGCAGACTAGCTTTTAGGCAAACAAGCCTAAAAGTCCTGTATGCCTGAAATCTTGTCTGTTTTTTTTCCAACTCGATCAGCCCCTGCAATGAAAGATACTTGCGTTGTTCACATGCTTGGATTATCTTGGCTACAACATCACTCCTGTTGCGTTGCAGGCAGTGTTACCACTGCAGGCTTTTGTGGCTCCCTGCGAGCTCTGCACCCTCTGCTCTGTGCAACCTGCTGTGACAAAGGTCTTGCAGAAAAGCAAGCCCAGCCTTTTCCTGCAGCCCAGCTGCAGAGGTTCATGGGTGGGAGGGTCTCAGCCAGCCCTCCTGGCATTGCCAGTGGCTTCCCAAAGCACCGTCTCCTCACCAGCAACATCCTGCCTCCACCAACGCATCAGATTCACCTTGGGAAGTGGTGGGCTTTAAAGCAGATGTTCATCCTTCATTTGCAGAGTTGTTTGGTTTGGTTTTTTTTAATTGCCTGGTGAGTGTTGAGAAGGTGACCTCTCTAATCTGGCAGACTGATGCTTATGAATTTCCGTGTGTCTCCCCTCGCATGCATCATTCAAACATCCATCGATGGTTCAGAGAGGGTATGAGGAAAGCACAAAGTAGGACGAGGAGGCCTTGGTTGAACTAGTTTGGCTGGACAAAACCTGCCCATTCCCATTGTGTTCAATGGAGACTACCAGATCCACGCAAGACATAATCCGCCTGGTTAGTCTCCTCCTTTGAACAGACCAATTTTGTCTCTGCCTGTGTTGGAGTCAGACCCATTTTGCTGGCTCTGTGGGAGAGCCCCCAGAGTTCCCTCGGGATGTGTGGCTGGCGGTGCCCAGCAAGAGTGAGGATGGCTTTTCAGCCCAGTCCTCTGGGCTGCAGCTGCAGCACATCCCCTCCTCTCGGGGCTTCGCTGTAAGCTGGCGTGTGCCATCAGAGAAAAGATTGTGAGAGGCCTCCCTTCAGCAGTAGTACAATGGTAGTGTAGACAAGGGGACAATTTTGCTCTCAGTTACACTGGCAAACCCCAGGAGGGTTTCTCCTAAGAGCATCGTTCCTCCCCCTCCTCTCCCTTCTCCACAGGATCCCCTGGAGGTTTCTTGCTGTTTCCCTCCTCCTTGCAGTCACTGTGAAGAGAGGTGGATGCTTCATCCCACATCTTACTCTGCCCACGACTACCTTTGCAAAATGCATCTGCTAGTTATAAGCTGGGACGTTCAGGTGTCACTGCTTGCGAGACCAAAGGTGGGGAGCACGAGGAGTCTCCGCAGAGAGGCAAAGCATTGCTGCTGGTGACCTGCTGCACCGCCAGTGCCTCTCTCGAATGTCCTCTGCCTCTCCAGCCGTGCCAGAGAGGTAGAGGGGAGGTGAGGCAGGGTTGCATCCTGCATCATGGCCGCGCTTGCACCCCCGGGAACAGCTTGCCCGCTCCATCGCATGGCCAGGCTGTTTTGGGGGCTCAATCCACTCAGCACACACCAGACCACCGGTTTGTCTCCGCACTGTGGTATGGGAGCCAGCGGTGAAAAATCACGGGCATGCCTGAAGGTAATGCATCACGACCAGCAGTCATTGCTGTGTGTATTTTCCAGGATTCGTTTTATTCCCTGCTGTAGTCCTTCAAATTAAAAGTGGTCTAGTTATTTACATTTGAAAATTGGATGATATGCTGGACTGCTATTTCTCTATTGACTCTGGGCTGCTAATACATTTGGAAATTGTCTGCCTGCTGCAGATAGGCACTGCCTGCTTGGAAACATTTGGATTCCCTCTATCAGCGTCGCAGAGGGAGACACAGAAAATAGGAAAGGACATTTGATTGTTTGCACTTACCTTCATCCAGCAGTAATAGAAAAGCGTTTGTGTTTGATACATCCACCTGCTGTGCACCAACAGTCTTTGCTCTGCCTTCCCAACAAAGGTGAAGTCTGGCTGACGTTTCTGCTGGTTTCTTTTTTGAACTGCAGAGGCTGTAATTAGTTCATCCAACCCCGTGGCTGTCCACAGGAGTCACTTGCTGGGAATTTTGGGTGGTGCAAGCACTGTACCAGGGCCTGCGAGCCACTGGGACCTTGTGCTGCACCCAAAGCCCAAGGCGAATGCTGGTTGAGTGGCTTGGGCTTTACACCATCCCCTCCAGCTGCGTCAGCTATGCTTCAACACCATCCACTGGAACATGCTGGCAGGTCTCATCACACTGAGTTTATGGGGTGGAAAGCAGAACAGGAGCTACTTTCCTATCGGTTGACAGCAGTAGGTGTTGGGGAGAGAGTGGCTGAGTGCTGGCAGGGCTTGGCAGGTGGATTTCTGTTTTCCAGGTATGCTGAGTGCCAGTGGAAGGTGCATGGGGATAGCAGGAGGTGGGCAGGGGAACGGGCAAAGCCCCCAGTGCCTTGACAAAGAAGAAGAAGAGAATGGCTGCTGGTGAAACAGATGGAGGGGGAAAATGGCAACCAGAAGAGAGCATGATAAAACCTCTGTAAGAAAGAGAGGTAGCCAGAAGTAGCATGGCACAAACAGTAGGAAGCAATGGTGACTAAAATCACTGGGCTGTAGCTGAAACAAGGGCTGCAGTAGAAAGCTTTCTGCACCTGTGTCAGCCATCACTTTCAAGGCAAAAATATGAGACCATGTGCTGCTCGCTGTCACATACTTGCCTCTATGCAAGGCTAAAATCAAGGTAAGCTTCCATTTTCTCTCTCCCCCAACCCCGTCCTGGTTTTGCCACCTCACAGACGAAGACAGCTGAGAAGGTTTTCAGGCCTCAGTCTTTCCATCTGCTCCTGCCTCCCTGGAAGAAACCTCCTTGTGGTCCTCCTGGTCCTTAGGTCCTCCATCCCCTCCTGCCATGGCTGTGGTTTCTCAGTTCTGTCTCTGCCCCTGCCCCACAGAGCCTAACAGGTAGCTGCCACCTCCAAGGAAGCCACCACTCCTCCAGCAGCAGAGCTGCCATGCTGTGTACCCCAGGACAGGATAAGGAGGAGGCTGCTGCCGTTCCCACGTGCACCCCAAAGGCATCCCCCATGGTGCTGGGAGAGGCAAAAGGAGGAATGGAGTGGTGGGACCCCTGGAGATCCAAGGGCAGATACGGGGGGAGCTGAGGGTTGAATAAGAAGCAGCCCCCAGGACAGGTGGGACTGGACTAGGACAGGGTGAAGGAGGGCTTGTTTGCAAATGTGAGCCAAAGCAGTATGTGAACTACTAAATAATAAGGAACAGAAACATTTTGGAAATCTCAAAAGTCTCAGGACTTTTGAACAGCTGGCTAATATTTGGGACATGGAGTTGCTTGTTATTTGCCTGCTTAAGAAATAAAAGTCTTTGATTCTGTTTTCTCTAGTATGATGTGTGCTCCAGCTATCCAGCCTGGCAGCAAGACCAGCAAGTCCTGATTTCAGAGGACATTCCCATTACAAGCTGGCATGAGAGTGCTGCAGACCTCAAGGTGTTCGGGGCTGCTCTCCCCATGGCTCAGCGCCTTGGTGTGCTGAAAAGCCATATCAACAATGCAAAACGAGGACTTCCCAGTTGGAGTCTCTTCTCCCACCACTGCGATGAGTGGGTAGTGTAAGTGCTGCACAGCCCTGGGCACCCGGCCCCACTGCCACCACCCAGACATCACCTCTGGGTAGCAAACTGCGTGTGCTCATCATGGGCTGCAAAGCTGCCCAAGGACCCCCAGCAAACAGAGACACATCATGAAAACTCTTGCAGAAAATCAGTAGTAGTTTGCAAATGATCTTTCTACTCAGTCAGGAGGCTGCAGCCATTACAAATCATCACTGTTTCGACCGTGTCCTTTTGAGATGGAAGGCCACGGGTTAATAAAAGTTTGATTAGCTATATATATTTCTATATAACCCCTGCTGCTTCCACATACGTATGTTCCCCCAGCCACTTTGCAGACTGCAGTGCAATCACCAGAGTGGTAAAGGCACTAGGCTGGCTACTGAAGAGAGAAAGATTTGTTGTTTGCTTAGCTGTGACTAAAGACAATATTCACCATGTGTAGGCAGGTTTGATTATCATGTATGGCTGCATTTAATGTGATCAGTTGTGGATCCGCATGCTAGACCAGTACAGTATTGTAGCTATACATCATATTAAATATTTCGGGGGGTGAGCGGGAGCAGACATGTTTTACAGCTATTTTGTCAGCTCCTACAGTATTAGAGCTTGCCTTTCTTTCTTTCTTTCTTTCTTTCTTTCTTTCTTTCCTTCTTTCTTTCTTTCTTTCTTTCTTTCTTTTTCTTTCTTTCTTTCTTTCTTTTCTTTCTCTCTTTCTTTTTCTCTCTTTCTCTCTCTCTTTCTCTCTTTCTCTTTCTTTCTTTCTTTCTTTCTTTCTTTCTTTCTTTCTCTCTGATTACAGGAGGAATTTGAAGTGCCGAGTGATTTGTTCCTTGCGTTGCTGTTTCCTGCTTTTACCAGTGCACAGTATATGACCTGGGGTCTTGCAGCCTGTAAGAACAACTGAAGTGAAACCCATGACACCATGAAGTGCTTACAATTAAAATGCTGGTTTGTGCTTACAGAAACGATGTGCATCAGAGCTTAGCAGAGGGCTGGGGAGTTCAGGGAAGGATGGGGAAATCGCCCGTTAATGGATGACTGCCTTGGAAAACATCAGTCGGCTGGTGCTCCTGCCTCAGCCAGGAAAGTCCCACGTGAGCCTTTCATAAATTAAACTATTTCTGCCTTAAAGAAGCCTCTACTGCAAGCATGCTGCTGAAGAAGGTGCCCCACCACCTGTGCCACCCTGAAATTATCTTCTGAAATGCCAGTACCTGTGTGTAAAGCAAATCACTCTGACCAGTGAGCTGGCCTCTGGCCCCTTTGCTACCTCTGTGCATCCTCCTTGCCCCAACTTGCAGCAGGCACTTTTGGGCTGAAAGGATTTGAATTCCCCCATGTAAATCCCCAGCATATGTGGAGGCTGGACTCCAGCCTGGCTTCAGAGATGCCCAAAGTCTTGTTTCCCCTGAGAAGCGGCCCCAGCCCAGCCATGCCATCTCTCTGTGGGGTGGCTGGTCACCTGGAGGCACCTCTGCCTGGGCTGCCCAAAGTGAAGCTGGCACATGCACATATCGTGCCTCCTCTGGCACCCATTCTAACACAAAATATTCCCCTATTTTCTGTTTTTTTATATTTATATTCACACTAGATGGGAGGAGGAAGGCTGCAGGAAGCAAATATGCTGGGGCTAAGGGAAAAGCCCGGACTGGGGGAAATGTGGGGTGGCTTTGCTTCGAGGCTACCAGCTCCCTTTAACTTCTGCAAATTGTGATTTGATATCACCCTTTCATCAAGCCCTTCGTGAAGTCTGGTAAGGCATCAGTATTGCTGATAACATCACGCACGTGTTCGTCCTAAGTAGGTTATCCTTCACGCTGCGCAGCTTCAAACCTGCTCACTGCAATTTATCAGTGGGGAAGGATATTTTGGGAATGATCCCGTGTCTCTTCTCCATGTCACGGTATAATGCGCTTGCACATAATGAATCCCACCCGCAGGATTTCTCCGTTTCTTATGCAGTAATGACTGCAAAAAATGTATGCGACTTTCTGTCTCTCAGGCTCTTAGGGCTTTTAAAGTGACCATCTCGTTCATGGCATCCAGTGCTTCCCTAAGTGTTTGTTATACCCAGACAGTCCATTACAGTGCTCAGCAGAGCCATGTTGAATCACAGATGGGAGCTGCAGAACATCAGGACAGACACTCAGACACCACTTCTCTGCCCTGTCTTTGAGAGCGTGGCTGTCTGTGTGCTCTGGTGCCATCACTTTGTGACCTGGCAGAGGCGTAGCTTGCTCACAGCGGCATTTTGTGCACACACAACAAATATTATGAAGCTGAGCTGATGCGGTGTCGCACACTTGTTCTGGCAGCGCCGAGAAAGGCAGGTACAGTGGCAGGGGCTTGGGTGATGCTGCTGCTGTCAACTCAGGACCACTGTTGTCACGGCTCCAGTATGAGGCAAAGGGGATGATGGAGGGAGGAAAGGAAAAAGAGAAAGGAGCCCTAATTTCAATAGCCTTCCTTTTGTGAGACTGTTAGATGCCCGGACATAGGAAATGCTGAATTTAGGTAGCAACATTAACTTAGGTTGAAAGTCATTACCCAGAAAGAAAGGGCAAGATTTCTTAATGCCAGAAGCCTCACACTATACAGGGGCTGTAGGTCCCACTGTCATCCTTTGTACAGTCCCACACAGACTGTCCTCTAAAGTGTTACAGGAGAGGGCAGAAGAGCCCAGGGGAGACACAAAGCATTGGCTCTAGGACATGGCACCGGGCATAACGAGGGAAGTTTTTCACTGAGGCCCACAGGGCCTTCTGGGATGACTCAGTTCTGTGCTACTCTTTTTTTTTTTAATAACTCAAAGCAGTGAGTGCAAAGAGGGTAAGGAAGAAGAAGGAGGCTCTTGACTCGATGCTCTTTTTGTTCTGTGGGATGCTGGCAGGCGATGCCAACCTCAGCTAGGTCTTTGTGGCAGTTGAGTGCTTTGTGCCTGAAGGCAAAAGGAAAAAGGTCAAATGATTTGTCTAAATCAGATGGAAGTCAGGGAAGTTATCCTGCTGATGTTAGGCAAGGATCAAAGTGCTGGGGTCATGTGCAAAGCCCAGCTGGAGAAAAACTCTTTGCAGGGGAGCTGAGTAAATGTCCCCTTATTCATGGAAATGGAAAACTTCCACTGGGGTTGAGTGGGATGGGTGAGACGGTCACCCAAGCACACCAGACAACAGTCAGTAAAAAATAACACCAAGTAGTGCTCACGGTAATGAAACAGCTGCCTTAGCAATAACTGATGTGAGTTACTTCATGGCTACGATTTCTTTGTCGCACAAAAGAAAAAAATGTCCTTTAATAGCAGGCAAAATTGAAGGTATCTCCTGCAGCCCACTGTTACAGGGGTTTCCTTCTAAGCTGCAGAACCATCATTATTACTTTTTCACAGGTAATTACTCACCACAGTTAATTTAAAGCCATATTCAAAGTGAGATGGAGATATCCTATTTTGCCCTTTTCCCCTTAGTCTGCCTTGATATGATTATCGTTTGCTGCTCCGGTGCCCATAGCAACAGCCACCGCTGTCCCCGATTCCCCTGAGCGAGTGAGTGCTGCTAATGCCTGACATCCAGCCAGCTGGGCTTCTCACCATGGGCTTCGCCTGCCCAGGGATCACAGCCTCCCTGACTGCCTCAGTGCTGAGGGGTGGGAGTAAGTGAGCAGCAAAATCAGGCGCATTTGGTGCCTGATTTCCTAAGTAACGTACTTGAAGTTTGGCTGCTGTATCCACAGCGGTCCATTTAAATGTTGGTGGTGTGATTCCATGAGGTACAGATATCCACAAGCACACTGGGTAATGGCTTTGAGTATTTTATCTCTTAAAAATAATTTTAAGAAAATAGGCCACTTTAGTGAATCACCTTTGCAGGACATAAGCCACAGAGCTTGCATCCCCCTTTGAAAGCTGAGTCCATCGGGCTGCCTTTGGCAGTGGGTTATGTGGGTTATGGAGCCTTGTTGGTCATATGGGCCAACTTCCATTCTCAACACAAATTCCAGCAGGAAGCAAGCTGGCAACCCCTGTTTTTTTTAAAAAAAATAATACGCCAAACCCTCAAAGAAACAAAATAAAGAAAAACAAAAACCCTAAACAAAGGAAGGAGAACCAGCATACCTTCCTACAAGGATTTTAATCATCTTCTGCATCAGTGCGTTAAAAGAAAGGGGTCTCTCACTGAAGGTCTTATTCACAAAAGGGAAAAATTTGATTCACTCAGGGTTAGAGACGTCGAGAGTGAAACGAGAAACTCTAGTCCAAGGAGTAAAGAGGAACACATACGGGATTCCAGACATAAACGGTGCCTATATGGCCATGTTCCTAAGCATATGGAGAGCAAGCAGAGAGCCTAGCCAGAGTGGAAGAGGGGGGCCGGAGGGGGAGAGCCTGCTCTGTAAGTAAAGCTATGTATTAGAAGTGGCACAAGGGAAAATGTTAATGAAGCACAAAAAAATGAGTCTCAGTAGGGAAATTAGTGGAGGGGAAAAAAACGGCAACAACCCAGCACACTGAAGGAAAGACAACACAGAGCATTAAGCAACTGCATTGCGCTGGAAGGGAGCACTCCTATTTTTTGTGACCAGCTCTGATTTGTGTGTTTTTGTCAAAGACACTGGCCTGAGGGGAAAGGTGGGTAATGAAGTTGGTGTGCGCAGCCCCGAGGTGTCGGTTGCATGATGGGGAGCTCAGGCTGGCTTAAGGTGCAGGCGATTTTGGCAGCAGCCTATGCAGAGGCAGGGCAGGAACGGGCCACCATTGCCACTGAGGGGTGGAAGCCGGTGGGAGGTGGGGTTGGCGCTGGGGGCCGAGGGAAGGGCTGGGCACCATCCCCTCTCCTCTGCACTCAGGTCTGGAGCTTGGGACTGGTGTGGGATGGAGATGAGGCTGGGTACGGGGTGGAGACAGGTGGCCTGGGTGGGAGAGGGCATCACCTAATGGTGACGCTGGTACGGCTGGGGCTGAGCAAGAGTTGTCCAGTGCTGTGCTGGGGACTGTGGGGAATGAGGCCAGAACAGCAGAAGCAAAAATGGATGACCGCAAAGGAGAAATCAACATATTTTTGTCAGGAGAGGAAGAGCATCCGAAGTATTGGGGAACTGTTAAGAAATCCTTATATCGTAAAACAGGGGGAGTGCAGGGACCCCTAAGAGCAGTGCTCACAGGATCTGATAAAAGCATGTGAGCGTTAACAGTATTGAGGCTTGGCAGTAAGAAAATAGGGAACTCTTGGGCCTGATGTGGGTAACTGCAATTTTAAGACTTAGAGATGCAAATGGTCTTTTCCCTCCGTGTATTGTTTTGTCTTATAAGCCTGCTTAATGTAGAAGAGGAAGCTGGCTAGAATAAAGTGCATGCACAGTCGTTGAAAGGCTTAGCAGCATTTGTCTGCCTGCAAGGTCTTGCTGAAGGAAGGCTTTGAGATTGTCAGTGAGGTTTTAAAAAAAAAAGAGGGGGAGGAAAAATAAAAGATGAAAGAAGTTAAGTTATAGGCTTGATGTCTTTATTACCTTCTGCCAAGGCTGGAAGGCCATGCCAGCTCTGCCAGGTGTTTCAGAGGAACAACCAAAGCAGACATTACATGGAGCCAATGTTCTCACAGGCACTTTCCTTAGGAAACAAAATTCCTGAAGAAGCTTCAGCAACTGCTGAATAAAATACCGCTCTGGTGCTGCAAAACACAGGCTGCTATAATTTAGAATAAAACTGAACTAATGCACATTGTCAAGCTTTATCTATTTTGACACAACTGAATCCAATTTTTTTTTTTTTTTTATCTGACCAGTTCCCAGGCTCAGCACAGCAAAGGGCTTGTACCTGCACGTGTGTGTTTGTGGGGCATGTGCATGCATGAACGTACACACACACACACACTAAGAGGAAGACTAGGGTGTTCCATGCTTCTGCCTCTGTGTGTGCAAATTTGTGTGTATTCATCTATCTAGTGTTTATTCTAATGTACCTAATATTTTCTTAGGACCATGAATTTCTAAGCTCATATTTGAGTTTGTTAGGAAAAACCCCAGTAGTTCATGTCTTATCACCTGCAGCTGGTTGCAGCCTTTATCTAAACATTCGCTGTGGGATGCAGCAGGGAATTATACTGGCAATTGCCATTAATCTTCTGTGCAAAAGAAGTATCTCCTACATCAGTGTTAGAATAAAACCATTTCTCTGGTGAATGAGGCACAGCTAAACAATTACCCTGCTGCAGAAGTAAAAATCGTCTCTTGATGATATTTTTTTGATTATATACTAGTCCTGCCATAGATCATCAATGAGGGCATCTTTAAGTGCCGCAAACTTAACAGCGAGCCTTTAGATATGGAACAGTTTTAATCTTATTTTGGGACATCCTGCTGCCCTTCTGAAAATTCTCTAACCTCATGTTACGTTGTAGCACTGCCAGTGCATGAAGGCACACCTGTGTTGATCTCCCTATGTACACGGCACTTGACTTGGGGTTTTACTGCTCCTCTCATGTCCCTGAATGACCAGGCAAGGCTTGACCTGGTGGTGTCCCTGGACTGGTAAGGAACCTTTGCCACTGCCATGCTCCCCAGCTGGATCACTCCGCCTCACAGTTCAGCTGCTCATCACTTTGTTTTCTGCTTCCAAGTGTGAACAGAAGGAGCTTCCATCCTGCTGAGGTGAGAGCACCACTTTGGAGACAAGCAAGAAACACAGCTGTCCCTTGTGTGCAGCAGAGTGGTGAGCAGAGAGCGGCAGTGGCTGGAAGAAGAGGAGATGCTGATGGCAGCTTCATGGCAGGCAGGCGTGCAGAAGTGGAAAGGGATCAAACCATCTTTCTAGAGCTTCACGGAGGGCTGATTGACTGATTTATTTCAGCTTGTCCTTGCCTTAATAAAACAATGTGTTCTCAAAGACCCGCGTGTTATTTAGTGTAGTTGTTAATGGTTTGAAAGACACTATACCTGCAAAACTGCACTTCATGTTCTTGGTTTGGATCATCTTCAGATGCAAGCAGAGCAGTGGGAAGGAAACGAATATAGGAATGCTGAGTGAATTAACATAATTTTCTGATTTCCTATTATAGAAGTACATTAATATAATTTTATTTTATTTTTAATACTTGTTGCAATTTTTGACATAGTGATAGGTTGGGGTGAGGATGCTGTTATTCCCAGAGATAGTCATGTGGAGAAAACCCAACCTCTTCCATTCAGCTAAAAAGACAATAAAAGATTGGGTTTTTTCCTTCTGTATGTATGTGTGTGTGAGAGAGAAAGGAAAATATTTCAAGTAGAGGATGTCAGCAAATAGGGAGAACTTGCTTGGACACAGCTAGTAAAAGGCATGTGCCAGCTATTAAATAAATGGTATTTCCATTGTAATGCTTGGCTGATAATAGTATTAAGAAGTTCTTACACCTGGTAAACAATTGCCAAGTTGACTAATGCGTGCCTTGGGTTGGCAAGCAGTAAGAATTTAGGCAATAGGCTGAAACAGCAACTCTCTGTATTTGTGAACCCCCCATGGTTCACTTCTGTAAGTACAAGATTTCCTTAAATTTCATCCCTCCTTTAACTACAAGTGTTTTTTAACCAGGTTTTCAGTAATTGTCTCCCTTAGCTGGTAAGCAGTATTGTCAGTTTTCAGGGATTCCTGTATGGAAGTGTTGTCTTAGTTCGTCTCAGCAGCCCCATTTTTCTTGCACAGATTTATGGCACTTTCTAATGAGTTGATATGCTTGCTCTGAGCTGAAACGAATTCCCAGTAAACTCTTTGAGTGGAGCCTGAGTCAAGGTGGTGAAGATTTATTGGGTTTCAGCCTGACTGCACACATGTGCCCACGGGCAGCCGAAATGGGTCACAGCCAGTGAAACGTCCCCGGGGCCTGGGGATGCTGCTGACCCACCGGTGGTGACTGGGCACCAGGCTGCTGCTCCTGCTGCACCTTTGTGAGGAGAAGTAAATCACGTCGTCACAGTGGTGCCAATGCTACAGTCCCCTCACTCTCGCACAAAGTTGGGGGTGGTGGTTGTAATTGCAGGGCACCCTGATGTAGAAGTGAGAGCGTGTGTAACAGCACAGTTGAGTTCAGAGCTAAAGAATTGCAAGCAGCTATTGCTGGTTGCGTGTGGGCAGGCTTGGAAATGTGTGTACTTCACACAGTTTAGTGTGTAGTGCTGCATCTGCTACGTTTGTCTGGCCAGACGAGGCTATGGATGCTCTGCAGCAGGCAGTGGCATGAAGTGAATCACGTGTATTGTCAGCTGCAGACCTTCATCTCGCGCTTTGCTTTCCCTCTTTTTTCACAATGTTAGCTGAAACATACATTTTTTTCACCTCCCATGCTAGCTGCCCCCCTCCCCAGTTTCTCCCACTCCATCACTGCAGCAGAGCAGGTGTTGCTGCCCATGCAGCCCCATGGGGCAGGCATGAGGGTGCTGGGTTCCTAAATTGTACCCACGAGCCCAGGGAAGGGGCCATGCAGCAGATGACTGGCACATGCTACCCTCAGCCACAGAGATTTGCTACCACGTCGAGGAGTGTGGGGGACGCAGGGCTTCAATAGGGAAGTCTGAGGGAGCCTTCCATGCCCCTGTACTGCCTAGTAGGGCCTGATATCTGTCTATCCATCTATCTATCTATCTGGAACAGGTTGTCCAGGGAAGCTGTGGATGCCCCATCCCTGGAAGTGTTCAAGGCCAGGCTGGATGGGGCTTTGAGCAATCTGCTCTAGTGGGAGGTGTCCCTGGGCATGGCAGGGGGGTTGGAACTAGATGATCTTTAAGGTCCCTTCCAACTCTAACCATTCTATGATTCTATGATTCAATGTATCGATCTATCTATCTATTTATGTATCTATCCATCTGTCAGGGAGAGGAAAGACCATGAAGTCCATGGGTAAATGGCAGCATATTAGCGACAGCTGCCAAATTTAGAGAGAACTAATCTTCCTCTCAGCCCGGAGAGCAAAGGAAACACACTGAACAGTTAGTGAACAGCCTCGTTCTTAAAATAAGGAGGATATTTAGCCTAGACATAAATAAGGAAAACCTTCTAATGAGCCAGTCAGAAATATCAGATTTTATTGATGGGATGTTAGGCGTCATAAATGGTTGCAGGCATGGGGCAATCAATGCGGGTGGCCAGCAGGCTGTATACGTTGCCTCGAAGAGCTGCATTCCTCACAGTAGCAGCTGTTCACATACGTTGTGCCAACCCAGGAGCACTGATCTGTGTGAGGCTTGTGAGAGGTGCTGGCCAGCCCACAATGTGGTACCTGCAAGACCAGGGTTTGGATATGCATGTGGCAGCCCGAGCTTTGTGGGGGGGAGTTGGGTCATGTGTATGTGATTTTGTCTCCTGCTCCTTCTAGCACATTGAAGGGACGAGGCAGCATGCAACTGCTCCTCTGCCTCGCTCACACGCCCTTTTGTGACATTCCAATACATTTAGGTATTTAATAAACTGCATCCGTCTGTCTCACAGCCAGGCTTCAAGCCCAACAGCGTCTCCTCATGTGCAACCAACTCCAGTGTTGGTGGTAGGGAGAAAGCTATCCTCCCTCTTGCTTAATTGAATTAAATAGGAGTCATCTTGTCACGGGCGGCTGCTGTGGTTTGTGGATTGTGTCATCTTCAGAGGAGACTTCAGTACAGCAAGGCACACACTGATTCATGTATGTAGGAGTGAATCGAGAGTAATTCCAGTCTGGGAGAGTAGATGTGGGATGCATATTTATTTCCTCAAGTGAATGAAATGAGGAAATTCCCACTTCCCCCTCACTGTGTTATCAAAATCATATACAAACATACACTGGTTTTGACTTTTATTTTGTTATTTTTCATTATTTTATTTCTACCACCGACGGGTGGCTTAAAGACAGCATTGTGATACAACTGAGCGGAGCCTTGGTATTAAAACCTACACGTTTATTAGACATGAGGCAGGATGTGTGTGATCAACCTCTCTGATGGGAACAGATGCTTCCCAAAGTCTGAAAGGAGAGGGGTTCACTAGCATTATGCCTGGTGGCAAGGAGACAATCAAGTGCTGGATTGATCAGCGAAGATCAATCTGATCTGAGGCTCCTTTCTGTGATGAGGCAGAAACCACGGAGCTGGCAATCTCCGAAAAGCTCCAGGGACCGTAAAACCCGGAGGTTCCCAAACTGATCGCGGGTGGAAAACCCAAACCAAGCAGAGCTGCTTTTCCTCTTCCAGCCAAATCCCAAGTGCTGCCGCTGGCACCTTGCCCGCTGCAGAGGGGGTCGAGGCACCGAGATGTCCCTAACAAGGGGGTTCGGCAATACGGGGTGCTGGGCAGGTACCTAAGGCGAGGATTGCTGGAGAGGGGATGCACTGGGTGACGGCTGAACCTCAATGAAAAACACCGCACCTTTTATAACATAATTGCGTGCTTTATTGATATACACAGTAAAGCAGTATATAATACAATAGTAAGGCATATATTTGGTGAAATTTGATATGTTGTGAAAAAATGCAGTAAAACAGAAGTTTATAAAAATAATTAGTAAATGTTACAGTGTTGGTGTTAAAACACAATATATTATGATATCCAAGTAATAAACCAGTACTGAGTAACAATGAAATAACATGCCATATGGTATTTATGTATTCAATTACACTGATTATGTTTTACAGTTTAATACTTTGTCATTATAAGGTATATGAAATAATTCCCAAATTATGCTTAAAAAAGCAGCGATAAAGCTTTCAACTTTTTAAATATTTTTTTGACAGACTCACTCCAAAACTAAGATCTAGAAAGTAAAACAAACAAAAGAAAACCCTGATGAAAACAACCGTGCAATCCGTATTTCCTCCTTTTTTTTCTGACAAGAAGGTTTAACGTATAAGGGGGAAAAAAAGAAGAAACCCGTCTCTTTCTCAGACCTTAATTTAAACCTTCTGATAAAAAAGACCATGAGAAATACCAAGGGTTCCTGTTGCAATAAAGTGTTAAAAAAGCTTTTTATTAGGAAAGCAGAGGTTTGGGGGGAGGGTTGTACTTATTTTTTCTGAATGATTATCATTGTTGGTATTATTTAAACAATGAGACCTGGTCACACAATGGACACGTGGTGATGATGTAACATTATCTGTACGTAATTGTCAGGAACACCACAAAACCAAAGTGAGGTAGAAATAGCATGACTAGCCATGTTCAATGTTAACTAGCATTCAAAATAAAATCTTTCCCAAGTTTAATTACACTTCATACAAGAAGAGGTAACAGATTTTTTTTTACTCTTGCAATATAAAGTCAGATGGTGTGTATCTACATATTCTAAGGTAAAATTAAAAGCTGGTTAAGAAAATGAAGTGGTAAAGCTTTTGCTGACAGCACCTCATACCCAAACCTACCTCTCATGAGCTGCAGCCAAGCTGGCTAATCTGTTTAATCTGTTTTGCTATCAGTTCCTCTCTTTCTTACATCATTGTTAATTCTGCGGGATTACTTGTAGAGAGAAATGGGGAAGGAGAAAGGACCAGGGCCTTTGTTTTGGTGTAGAGGATCTCATGGAGCAGTGTGGCTACCTTCACCTGATCACGGTACGCGCGCAAGAACAGCAGTAACTCTTCTACAGCCTTTCCCAAAGGTTGCTCGCAGCGTTACAGCTCCTTGGGAGTGGCTGCTGCAGCAGGCTGAGACACACATTGTGGGAAGCTCTGGCTTTGTTTTCCAGAGGATCAAGGAGCTTCATGCTCATTAAGAATACTGGGAGCTGGACAAGCCAAGATGCTCTTTGAGTAACCTACTTGTGCTTCGGGTCAGAAGCTGATCCCACAGGGGGTCAGGAGGGAAACTTCTCCCTTTCTTCTCTCCTTTGCAGCAAAGGTGACACGAGCGGTGGCGGGGGGTGGGGGACAGCTGTACCCAACTCCCGCTGAAGCACTGGCTGCAGCCAGCAGGGCACCGGACACTGAGCTCCAGAGGTTTCATCTGTAAGGCAGTTTCTATGTTCCTTTACTAATAGCATTCAGGAATTTACTCAGGAGAGGAAACGCTGGCTCATACGATGGTCATTAAATTCTTTCCTTTCCTCCTTTCTTCTGGGGTGTTTTGGTGGTTTTTTTTCCTTAATTTTTTGCAGGCTCTGTCATGTAATGTGCTCTTTCATTTAATTATTGCGAACTAGCTGTGTGATTAATGTAATTCTTAATCTTATTGGAAAGAGGTGACATAACTACCTTCACTGGAAGTTCAGGAGATATTCTTTTTTAAGCCAGCCCTAGTCAGACAAAACCAATGAGAAATGTAAGTTCGCCATTTTGGTGTCACTGCAGGAAATATTTTTTTTTTCTTTTTTGATAGGCAAGGAAAAGAACACAGGACATGAATCTCTCTGATGCAGTTACAGAGCTGAAATGATACTAAACAAATGCACTGCCTCAGTATTTTTTTTTGTGGTTTTTTTAAGGGGGTTTCTATAAACAATTATTTTTATAAAGCACACTTTAGTTTACAATCTTTCATTATAACTGTTATAAATTTTTTTTAAACAACCCAAAATGCGTTCCATATAAAGAAATGGCAAGTTATTTATCTATCAAGATTTTACATGTAGTTTTCTTATAATTTTTGTACAATTGCATAGACGTGTAAAACCTGCCATTGTTAACAAAACAGTAACAGACTTAGGAAACTACTGAAATCTACAGTATAGTACCACTACCCTTCACAAAAATATAGATTTTTTTTTTTTTCTTGTAAACTCTTACAGTCTAATCCTCTTTGTAGTATGAATATTATAAAAACCATGCGGGACGCCTGAAGTTGTAAAACACATCTTGCTATTCTAACACCTTGTCGTCGGTCATCACTGTCACTAAGGTTTCCATTGCTCTTCCCAAGTCATCTGCCATGTGGAAAAGGCTCCCTACATTGTGGCCTGAAAAAGATAGTGAAAGAAGAGGAATTAAATGAAGAAGACGTGGCAGCAGATTGGCAGGAATATTTTACAGAAAAGGCTGAGCACAGATCCATCACTCCCCATGTAGTTCTTGCTGCCATCCCTAGTGGACTACACCAGAGAGAACTCTTTCCAAAAGTCTCCTGGATGAGTATGATATGCCATCATCAGCAAAGTTGCCAGTTTTGCAGAACACTTAGCAGCAATACTGGGTTGAATGGCAACGGTAAACTATGTTGACAATAAGCCAGCACGTTTGTGTTCCAAAAAAAGCCCCCTGTAGTGATGAAGCTGCATCATTAGGAATGTTCACCAAAAGCAATGATTAAATCCATTGACATCACAGAAAAGTTTCCAACTGATGCTGCAAGTGTTTGACCATTCAATGTTCTATTAGGGAAAAAAACAGAAACAAACAGATCAGCAGTAATTAACTAAATCATTAAACCCAAGAGGTCCCAGCAGGATACCTGCCCAGATAGCTAAAATGATGACCAAACTAAATGGCTGCAGTTAATTCCATTGTTTTTAAAACATCTTCTGCTTTTCAGACAGCAGTCCAGCAGAAACAAAGATGCCACAATTATCAAGTAAATACTATACAGTGGTTCAGTTGTGCATTTCTCCTCATCTCTAACCACCGTGAAGCCCTAAGATGATACAACCACAACACATGGACCTCCTACACATGAAAATGATGAATAAATGCAGAGTACAGTTCTGGAGACAAAACCTGTAACTTCTCACACTCATTTTACCACTGCTGGAAATGGAAAGGAAAGGTAGAAATGCTGATCAGCAGTAAGAAAGGGCTTCATCACAATCAGAGACTAAACAGATTTGAAAGTAGGGAGATTAAATTGCCAAAAGTTGCCATTTTAGCCCCTTGGCTGGGTCTCCAGCTGCTGTTCAGGAGAGTGTGGGTCTCCTCCAAGTCCTGTGTCAGATTTGCAGCCCTCTATGACTGTCTCAAATATCCTCTGGCATCTCAAATGACAGAGACATCATGGCTTAAACAGCTGAATCCCATCTGGAGTCTCCCTCCTGAAAAAATATGACTGAAGAGGGAATATGACAAGAGATCTAGGCACCCTACAAGATGAGCATCCAAATGAGGACTGAGTGTTCAAGACTTCTCGCAAGGACAAGAAGAAATGAGCAGACAGAAGGTCTTAAAACAAGCAGAAGGAAATTATACTCCACACAGCACATAATTGTATTACTGAACTCATCTCCACAGGCTGATGTTGAGGCCAAGCGCATAAATGAGTTAAAAAAGGAGTTAGAAAGTAATCACTGAAGAAAGATTTATTGAGATGCAAAGAAGTGCATGTGACCTCCAACTCAAGAAGTCTCCACACTGCAGAGTGCCAGCAACTGAAAGTACATAACAGGGGAAATATAACTCTATAAAACTACGGCCTGAGGGGTTTGATTTACTCTCTGAGAGTACTTGACAGAATATCTGTCTGGAAAAACGTGGAAGGTGCAACATCATCTGCCCACAACCCTGCTTCCCAGGAACGCTCTGCCCTTCTCAGGATGCCGAGTCCTTGCAGCTCCTTGAGGAAGGAGCACCCAAATGAAGAAAAGGCATGACCAGGTTATCCAGGATACACCTTTCATGCCGTCTCTACTGTTACCATTGCCCACCTACACGGTGGGTGGCCCTCCTCACACAACTGTCTTCTCTAACAACAGGAATGAACTTTCTCTGTGGGGCAAATCAAACTCATGGTCCTCTTCCAAATGTTTAAATATTATGGTAGTCATGGACAGGTGACATTCCTACAGTACATAGGAGCTTGGGGTGACGTTTGTTAATATTCATCAGCATTTAAGGAGTAGAAAAAAATGACCTGAGAAATATCCAGAGAAGTTTTTTTCTTCCAGAGAACTATTATGACCTTTTACATTCAAATTTTTAAATGCAGCATTCATTACACAAAACTATGCCATATCTAAACGATAATTACTCAACAAGCTGCCTGTTCGATTGTGAGCTGTGCTGTGCGTGGCACAGTTTGCTAGGCATCAATATAAAGAAATACTTGGTTCTAATCTGGTGACATTTTCTAATTGCACTAATGCACAGAGAAACAGGGGCATCAAGCAGCAATTTCATCCACCAATCAGTAACGATAGCCATCCTATTCAGCCTAAACAAAAACTTGTAATGTGCTCATCAGCACGTCAAGTAACAGAGTATGAAAAATTCCTGCCAAGTTTTGGTCAAAACATAGTTTATTTTAAAGTAAATGTATGCTACCACATTTATTTTAGATGTAAGGGATAATCTCTTTTACTGGCACCATGCAGGCTGAGATCAATCCAGCAAATTACACCATGGAAAGTGAAAATTTGATGAAGTCATATGAAAGCAAAAACATATTTTAGATGGGAGATGCTTAGGTAAACAGAAAGGTAACTGTCACTGGTTTGCTCTACTTACCCAAAACTCTGACATGCTCAGGTACATTTGTAGCACATGCTATCCAGGCTTTATCAGAATAACCCTGGTATAACTGGAGTGACCTGCAGCATCCCCCCAAACATCCTGACCCTGCAAACTACTTTCAAGAACCCTCTGGGCTTTTAATATTCTTCTTCTTCCCCACTTGCAGTAACCTACGGACATGAGACAGGGCGGTGGTGAGAGCTGCAACTGGGTAGCCAGGCAGGAGAGGCACTGCTGCCTGTGGGATCACAGTCTCTTGTTCAGATTTGTTGAAATCTGTTGTTTCTAGAAACAACAGTGGGACTGCAGGGCTCGTCAGGGACTCCACCACCACTTAATCCCAGCTCGGGAAGAGTGATCACCCTTCCACAGATTTAAAGCAATCCAAACTACTAAACCCCATCTTCAGAAAAAAACACAGTATTTGTTAATACTATTTTGTTCTGTCAGATACAGAGCTGTAAAGGTAACAAAGGCAAGCTGGTTTTATAGAAAGAGTCTAGGTCTAGAAAGAATAACTTCAATCAAAAATATAGGAAAAAAGTCTTTCAGAAGTATGCCACAGTAGGTACAAATCAATAAGCTCTTCGGGCAACTAAAACACAAGAAAGAAGACACAACACGACACAAGAAGACCTTAAGCATTCAGGGATCCCTAAGTATTCTTTTAAAGTGTAACAATAACAGGAATGTCTGCTAGGGTTTTTTCCTTTACTCTGTTAATTGCTGCCATATTTTTTAAACCACCATGATTCGAATCCGATCTCCCTCCACAAAAGCTGCACAGAGGCAGACTGGGCTTACTAAGGAGATACAACTCCCTCTCCCCCACACCATCCACGCTGCCTCTCTAGCACAGGTCTTAATTTCCTCTGCAGAAAAGCTGAACATCATGTGTCTCCTCCTAAGCCATCTGAGTTTACGGCTCAGAGCATGACCACAAGCCACTGCTGATTGCAGTTTATGTTAATACCTGGACTGTGAAGCATAACAGATTGGGGACCGCAGTCTCTGGGACAGTCACAGGAAGGGAGGATGGGCCAGAAGAGCAGGCAATAGCCATGCTCCAGCCACTCAACTGGCGAACCCTCAGCAGGGCATCATTGCACTGCTAGCAGGTTTTTTGCCTCTCTCGCAGATGGAGTAACAGCTAGGTCAATCAAGACCGCGAATAGTTGAGAACAACATATGCAATAATCTCCTGGAACTGTATGTGCAATGAATGCATCCTCTTCTATAATGCCTGTTACCTAAATAAGAGCTCAAATTCATGGACTGTTTCTATTTAGCTCTGCTGCTTCTATTGAATACTGCTTACTTGCCCTCTCTAAGACTGAAACATAGGACATTGACATTTTAATTAAGAAGCAAATGAGAAAAATACTGTCCTAAAAGGACTTAGAAAAATATAAATCATAGCTTTCCACTCATTATTATTCATATTTTAAAGGAATGCCACCAAAGAAGGCTTTCTTTTTCTTTTTCTTTTTTTTTTTAAACATTAAAGCTAAGAAAGTTTTTTCCATGCTTGAGGCACTGAAAGGTTGAAAGAGGCTACCATGTAAGAAAAAAACTAGCACACACTTTGAAATCCAGTGATGGAGCTCAAAATGGACATGGACAGTATTAACTTAGACTTGTAAAATGGAGGGAATATTAACACAGGTGCATTTGCTTTAAAGCAGAAAACACCTATTTCTGCCCACACTTAACTACATCACTTCTGGTGACATACAGACTGATGTGTTTCACATCTGCTGAATTTGCTTTAGAGGCTCTACTGGAATTAAGGCCCTTGGGTGAGGGCGCAGTAACTGAATATCAATCTTACACTACAGCTTGTCAGAGAAATAAACGTGGACGATTCAGACTCCAAAGAGTGGACAGAAAGTAAACTAAGAAGCCCCAACACAATGCAGTGCCTTTTTAGGCAGCACAGATTTCTAACCCTTCCCTGACAAAAGACAAATCCTTCCTGTGGGTGGCTTGGATTTCGATACCCTTATTCCTCTCAAGTAATGCCATGAAATCCATGGGATTACACATGAAGACAATACCTAATGTGAGTAATGGGATCAAAACCTGGCCGGGTGCGTTTAAAATCGTATGATCTGCCTTTGCACAAATGGATTCACACATAAAGCAAAAGCTGTTCTGCACCTTAGCTCATACACTTCATACGCAGGCGGAGAATTGTGTTTTATATTCATCTCTGCAAGTCACCAAGCCCCCTGTGGAACTGCCAGCAAGCACCAATACAACTGGAGAGCTGTGAGTGATTCCACTGAAGAAGTCGAATTTCTTAGGGTTGCTGGAATCTGATCAGATGGGGTGTACCTGTTTTTCTATTTTTTTTTTTTTATTAATTGTATCAAATATTCCCTCAGAAGCAGAAGCTTTTTTCTGAATAATATGCATAAATATGAATGAGGATAGTGGAAATCAACAACCTGTTTTGCTGAATTGGAGAAGAATTCTCAGACCGTATGGGCTGACAGCATGCAGGGCTGAACATGAAATGACTTCTATAAAATTTCTTGACTGGTGCAGTCTGTTGATGACATCCCAAGCACCCTTTTTTGACCCACATGAGAGGACCTGCCATTTGAGGACAGACTTAACCTGCACGGAGGATCTCACTCCTCGAAGTGTGGCTGGACCTGTGCCAGCTCCTACAACCAGCGCAGATGACCACTGTATTACAAGACACCACACTAGAACAAATCCTGGCTTTCCCAGGGTAGCCTGGCAGTGACTGGGAGTTCACAACAGCTCTGCTAAAAACCCCAGTGCAGTGTGTTTCCATGAGTGCCCCCCTCTCTGCACCAGCAGAAGTCTGCAAAACCAGTTACCCTTTAATTCCTGCCACATCCACACCGAACATCAGCTGTTCTGGAAAGGTCATTTCACAGCTACTTGCAATTGCACTCAGGCAGTCTCTGAATATTTTATCTTTAATAATAATTTTCGCTAGGAATTTATCTTTCAAACATTGTATCCGGTTGGCGAGTGAAGAGCAGCTTCACAGAGGAAAAATCAAGGCTCTCTGGAAATACTTTCAAAGGTGCTATGACAACACAGTGCAAAACGTTTTCCTCCGTTAACAAGCAGCGACGTACACATTCTAAAATCTATTTTGCATCAAACCAACCATGTCCGAAGTGCACAGTGAAAACCATCGCCCATTCGCATCGCTGAACACAACACTGTGGAGCTGGTGAATGTTAGTAGCGTTCTTCACTCTGTAACAGTCTATCAGGAAATTAAAACACCTGAATCTCTTATACCTCTCAACTCTCACTGTTCTAAAGAAAAAGGAAAAAAAACCCTATTTAATAACTGGAGATGATGGTTGGTATATTAGCACATATATGTAAATGCAATTGTGAGTATGTAAGCAGAAAACCAAGAGACACGGGTCTCCCTGTTATGCTTACATACAGAGCAACAGAACTTAAGTCAATGACTGCAGCATATTTGCTGGCCACATTTATCATCCAGAGGCTTAATTTCAATGTATTATCTTCTCCTCCCCGTTCCTCAGTCTCCACCTCTGGGAGCATGTGAGAAAATGCAGATCCCTGAGCTGACATTGTCTCCACTGAAAGTTGAGAGGTACGCTGCTGTTAAGAGCACGCATGGGGAATGCACTCGGCAAAATCAAACAAAACCCACAGCAAAATAAAACCACACACACCCCCAGCCCTTCACCAAACCCAAGCAAACCCGTGCTGCTGTCACACCATGCTGGGCACAGAAAGCAAGCTGTGACAAACAGAAGCCATGGCAGTGAGCTTGCATCTCACTAACCTCTCTCACTGGCTTTCCAGGGGCATTTCTTCCTTTAGGAACAGAGAGAGGAAGTGGCATAAATATCAGAAAAGAGAGGAGAAAAACCACACATGAATATATATTTTATACGGTAAGAGACACTCCAATTTCCACTTACGAATTTAATATAAAATAACGGCATTTCTGCTTTAAACAAAGACTGAAAGTACACTGAAATCTACTGATTATTCTGAGCTGATTTATTCAAGAACAGTTCTGTAAGCTGCAAAATCACTTGATAAAACTACTAAAACCAACGTACAGGCCTTCCAGTTGAGGACAAGGATGGCACAGAAGATCTGAAATCACTTTCTGAGCATCCAAATTTCCTCAATTTGCATACTTCTACTAGTCAGTATTAGTGGTAAAATCATGTTTCCCCAACGTTAAATTAATTCATCAAGACATGTCGCATTTTATTATGGCCTACATACAAATACACAGGTATACATTCATATATACACATACGTGAACACACACACATATTTTACAGCTACAGCTGTACACTGGAATATAACACGCTCACATTCAAGATAAATATATTCTGGAAGATGTTTCCAACACGCTGATCAGCAAGCATGGCAAAATGGAGGGGTCAGAGGGAGGAAAGGAAGAAAAAAAATTCAAGTGAAAGGGGGAAAAAGGGAAAGTATCTCATCATTTTTATGTTATACTGCCAAAATGGAGGAGTCATTAACGGGTTTAGCTGAGAAGATGTTCCTGAAGAGCCTTCAGGGAAGCCATAGTTTGACCATGCTGATTCTTTTCAAACACTTACCATACCATACTTGTTTTTAAAAACAGAAAGCCAGGTGTCAATCAACAGCAGAAACACTCCCCTGCCCCCTTTCCCATTGCACAGCCAGTGACAATAAGATGTGTGCTGCCTCCAGAAGCACTGTCCCGCTGTCACAGGTACACTACTGCATGCACCAGTATGGCCAGACCTTGTAGCCTTAGGCGAGAAAGTCACTGTGGCAGACACTGCTCAAGAAAGAGGATGATCTTTGCCCCAGAGCTGTTGTAAATGATGTAATTGTAAATGACGTATTGGACAATGGGGAGAGAGACAGATATATACAGGAGAACACACTGGTCAGCATAACAGTAACCTAATTGCTGATGAGTTTTTTTCTGGCTACGGCAGCCTGCAGGAGAAGGGAAGGAAGAAACTAAATAGCTTTGCAGGTATTTCACAAACAGCAGAACAAGGGTCAGCAACAGAGCAAAGCTGAGCGGAGGTGGTAAAGGAGAGGAGGAGAGGGTGGAGGAAGTGAACGGCAACCCCGACCACCACGGGTCAGAGCCACTGCTCAACTACAAACTCCGGAACAGCAACAGAAACCACAGGGCAACCTCTGAGGGGCCTGGACAGCAAAGGTTATGATTTACACAACAGAGGAGGTTTTATTCCCTTCCTCCCCCTCTCCCTGTCCCCAGTAGCACACTTACCATTCAAAATGACAGTAACAGGTCTGAAGCCACGTTCTGCACGTGGGTTTTTATTCTGGTTCTAGGGGAGCCTTGACTCAGGTTATGTCTGTACCGCATGTGCTGGTGGGGCACAGAGGTACTGGAGTGAGCCTGATGGCTAGGAGAGGTGCAGCTTCAGTTCTCAGGGCTTCACTTTGCAGGCCTGCCTAACTCTCTAGGACTTAACATGAGCACCTACAGAGCTTGCAACCTCCTCTGGCGCTTTTATCAGGAGCTATGAATGCTAAAAAAAGTGCCTCCCAGGAGGGAAGATGAGAACCTCTCACTGATATAAATCATGTAACAGAAAATCCTTGAAAATAAAGGCACAATGCCCATTGCATACTTCGGTCTTCTTCTGAGGAAGAGCCCCGAGGGTTAGATGAGTAGGCGGTCCACCTAAGTACAAGAGTTCTGGGGCATGAATGAGATCCAGCAGAAGACAGGTCAGCTTGGGTCAAGAGGAGAGAAAGAACTGCCTACATGTAAATACTGGATCCTTTGGAGGTCTTAAGAAATGACTACCTGTCTGCACAAGCATCTAAAATTGCAGCTACACAGTGTCTAATTTAAATATCTACACTAGACAGTCTGGATTCTGCTTGAAAATGAATGTATTTAAAGGTATCTGGGATAGCTCTGCGCCACACAAAACAGCTGGGGAGTAATCAGCCCTAGAATTTGTTAAATGCAACAAAGAGTAGCACTACTACAGTAACAGCTAATTTCTTTTGGAGGAAGATTAAAAAGGTTTTAATGGATTTTACTTTATTTTCTTCTTTGCATATGAATGAATGCATGTCTAAGTTTTCAAGCAAGCAGTATGGTTTGGCATAAATTGCAGAGGAAGAAGATTGTCTGTATTGCCGCAGTTTTGAAAATTTGTATTCTATAACGCATCAAAACACTGACACACCATCCACGAGTGCCTAATTACCTATTATTCCTTCTCAAATCAAGATTTCCTGCCCTTACAAAATAGAAGAGTCTGTCTTTTTTTTTGGAAATCTACGTGACATGGTATCACAGGCAAAGGTACACAGAGAGTGATCAAATCAAACCTGAAAGCAGAGGCACTAATATAAATTTCATGCATCTGTGTAGATTCAGCTCAAAGCAGAGCACACAAGCATCTACTGCACTATCCCTCTCACTGAACTGGGGAAAGGGACAGGCTGCAGAGGGGAAAGATCTGGATCTGCAAACAGCTTTTATTTTTCTTTAAAAAAGTTCCTTGAAGCTTTGTTAAGTTCATTAATATATTCTCAGTTTACACCAGGACTCAGAGTTATGAATCACAAAAGATCTAATCCTCCCCATCACTACCCCATCAGAAATCTGCAGAGAAGCTCAGCCATTCCCGTACTGTTGGGCCACAGGGACTGATAAGGGATCTCAGTTATCTGGGCCCACTGATGTGGGAATTAGGACCATAGCACAGAGAAGGGGATACAGTCCAGAAGAGGCCAGGATAGCTCAATTGGAAGAGTATTTCCAGAATACCCTACAGCATAATAACTCCAGGGTAGTCTTCCACTGATTCAGTAAAGTGTGAAAAGAAAGGTCTGTGTCATAAGACGTTCTGCTGCCAGAAGAAGAGAAACTGCATTATTTGCAGTGCTAAAAGTTGCAAGTTCACTTAGGGCATGATGGGGCCTGGCTGATGCTAGAGTGAGAGAAGAAAATGTGTCCAGTGTGTTTTTATGTGACTGAGACAAAAATAAATCAAAAGTTGTAAAAGATGGTGCTATTCTTAGTGCCATTTATTTATTGCTGTGGGGTCTTACAATTTCACTGCACAAGACAAAATCTGTATTAAGCAATACTATGTTAAATAATAATGATGAGTATCGATCCCTCTCCAAAGGTTTTCACATGATGTCATAGCCTCTTAGCTCTATTAAGCCACCTTGGTCTCATTTCTAACCACTTCTTGGCTCCCATTTCCTTATTATCCACCAGCAAGGGCTCTGCATCGAGAGTCTGGGAAGCTCTCTCAGTAACTTCAGTTAGCTCAAGAACTTCTGCCCCTAAATTCCTCTGTGAGCTTCATTCATAGCGAGCATTTTGCCGCAAAACCATAATCCCAAAAGACAGCCTGGTCCACCATGACATCCACCTGAAGTGGTGCAACTTGTCTGCCTCAGTACTGCAGGAGAGATGAATTTGGATTTAAAAATACTGGCCTGCCAATCTTACTTGCTAGCTGTGAACCAATTCCCTGGAGATTTAGTAGCTTGGGCACAAATACAGCGTGAAAATGTTTTCCTCTGTGGCCCATTATCAAGCAGGGTCAAATAAACCACTGAGGTGGTATTTAATGGTAGATTTCCACTAAATGTCAGACCTCTGGCTTTGACATCTGTTTTGAGTTAGCACAGCAGCTGTCTGAAGCAGCTGCAGCAGTTGTGAATTTGCTGGGAGCAGCGAAGTAAAAGAGGAATGGATGGGAAATCTTGTAGATTAAAAGGAAGGAAAAATTCCTTAAGGACAGCAATCATCAGGTATTCAACAGAATTTCCCTCTCCAGAAATGAAACAGCTTTCGGCACCAACAGTCCGCTGTGCACGGAACATGGAGTTCCTTTGCTCCTCTAGGAAATGCCAAGAACTGTCAAAATGTTAAACTGAAGAAACAAAAATTAACCCAAACAACTATAAAAAATATATAGTAACACAAGTTATTGCATCTAAGATCTGCTTAGGAAGGTCTATGACACGATTTGTTTAATGCATGCTTCTCTAAAATACATTCTAAATGATGCTATGAAGCCTTGATGCCCTTTTAAAAACAACTCTATGCTGCAAAAGCTTGGAAAATATCATAATCAAAATGAATCTATCTCCAGGTGAGTGACAATTAATTACTACTACATTTTACTGCTTTGTTTCAGAAGTCCAAAATAAGAGCTACTACTTGTTTTAGAAAACTATTTCCTAGCCTGAGCAAATCTTACTTTTCAAATGCTTTTGATGATATTTAGAGAGAATATTTTGGTTTTAGTTTGTATCTTGTGATGTTCAACTATGCATCTGTGTACCCAAGCATAGAAATTCAGTCCTTTTCTCTCTTCACTACTTAGTCATTCATCTCTGAACTCTTCTCATGAACCAAAGCCTGAAGGTTCATGTTCAGTCCAGTTTTCTCTTGTCATGTTGTTCTGCGCTCCTCCAAGCTGTCATTATCCTAGTGGCAACAGGATAATCAGAATTATGTCCCTAATTCAAAAGGCATATCACTCCCTATGCTGTGACATGCTGGTGCTGGCCATTTAGCTTGAAATGTAACATGTTTATTTTTACAGGCCTCAAAGGAAACCTACATTTTATGTCCTGCCAGTAACTTCCCAGGCGTTTTCATACAACCCTAGACTTCCTCAATTGATTCCACATAGAAATGTCAGGTTATTTGTTTCGATGTTTGTCCCTTCATGGATTTCATTTTGTTATTCTCACTTTCACTCTTGGCAGGTTTTGGCAAGTGACCCGTGTCCTCTGCGGCAATTCTGGAATTGCATGGTCTATGAATGTCATAGCAGACTTCTTCTACAGCATTAGTATAGAAATAAACAAAGCTCCTTCTAGTACTGGTCAACCTTGGGCATTTAACCCATCTTCCTTCAAGTTTTAATTCCTAAAGATAGTATGCATCACACGTGGTGTCTCTTTACCCAAATAGGTTGAAATCACCTTTCAAATAATATTTCAGAAGTGCCAGTATCACAACACACTTCTGAATGCCCAACTGGGATGACCTGCATGAGTTTCTTGCATCTGACAATTTTTAAATTCTAATAAGAATTCATATACGATAAAATGTATTCTTTATAGAACTATGCTTATCGCTTGTTTGGGCTTATTGTTCTGCTTCCTGAAAACCTACAAATAGTTTGAGGTTCAATGTGACCTGTAATGGAAAGAAATAAATTATTACTTGTACCAGATCTAAATGTTTACACTATGCCCTCTGCTCAGGCTGCTTTGCCAAACTGCTTTCACTCTTTTGCAATTACACTTCGATCTTTTATTATCGATTGGAAACCTGAGATATAGATTTGCACCTCTCAACAGCAAAAAAGCCCCTGATTCAGTGGTTTGTTGAGACCAGTCAACCCTGCTTCATTTTTTCCTTCCTGCAGTTGTGTAAATTTCAAGTCATATCCCTGATGCTCATAGAATCTGAGTAATTACAGCATCCTTCATCTCATGATGAAGGTCTACATGAGGCTGCAGCAAATTAACTGTGGGTGTAAGCTTTGTTTATGTGGGTATCAGTTGAATATGATTTAATCATTAAAATGGGAGTAGAAGAAAACTCCAATAACTGAAGTTTGCATGAGAGCTCAGCAAAACAGACGAGGTCAGTAGCCTTCTTTAGTAACCAGTGAATGGAAATCCATTTGCACTGGTTGTAGGAAAAACTAGTTCTCACAGAGGGCTCGACCCTTCCTATTCCTTAACTAAAAGCAATGTGGCAGTTCTGCAAATGCATCAAAAGATATACAAAGAACAGAAAAAACTAACTGAGGTCCTAATCTCTTTAGCCAAAACCTGGTAAAATTCTTCAAAAAATGAGTGACTTTTTCTCTCAGCTGGACTCATCTTTTTGTGTAGCCAAATAGAGAGGAAGAGGCAGATTCTGGCTCAGCACGACGCTGCCTTGGTCAGGCCCAGAAGAAAAGTCCTGTGGGAAGCTCAACTGTGCTTGACAGCCTGTGCCTGCTCCTGGCTGCTCCAACAGAAGCTCCTCTCCTGGCTGAGGAGAAGACACATGTCAAACAAAGACTCTGCCTCCTCCTCGCTCGCAGCCCTTCACGCAGCTAGAGAGTTTTTTTGCCCTCTGTGGCTGCTAGTCAGGCAGGAAAGTACATAAACTGCAATCTCTTTTAGGGATGCTGGTGTTCACATACTAAATTTTTAACACAGTTACTGAAAGGAGAAACAAAGTAAGGGAATGCATTCTTTCTCTGTATTTAAATGACCACATTTTGCATCATCAATGAAAATGTGAAATTACAGCTTAACTTATGGAATTAAAATATTATCTGGTGTTACCAATTTAAAATATTTTTTGTTCCTCACTACACTTTATATTCTGTCAGTTTGATTCATGAAGCTTTGTATTTTTCACCAATAAAATAAAATGAAAGACCTTTTCTGTTCTCAGTCAGTAGGGACTGATCTCTACCTATTTATACACAGGAAATGAACCACTGTATTTCATATATCTCATTAACTGTGGTTTCATAAATTGCTCCTATTTTACTTAAAACTAAGCTTGTTTTTAAAGAGAAACACTGTTTGTCAGTGTCACCACCTATGATTGCAAATTAGATACCACATTTGCTGAATATTTTAACACATGGGGTATCTACATCCAGACACATACGATTATGCAAGATCTCCTAAATACAACATATTTACACAAACGATGGTCACTGATAAGAAAGTACTGTCTGTTGCAACCTTGTGTACACAGCAATTTTAAAAATAAATCAATTTTTATCTACATAACAACATTTGAAACATTTTTAATCTGTTGTCTCTGATAATTAATATCTCGGCAAAATGAGGGCTGGACATGCAACTTTTTCAAACAAATTTGATATTTTCTAAAACAATTCCATCTTTTGATTTATAGCATGAGATCTTATGCAGTTTAAACTGTCTTTTCCTTTTCCACTGCCCACAGATGACGCCTGGTGAGAGCTGAGCTTGTTTTGAATTCAAACGATGGAGAAAACTTGACTTCACCAAAAGTTTAGCATGATGGTTAACACATTTATCTACTAAGGAAGAACCTCTGGATGATGTGTGAAACCTGTGCAAGTCTATGCCCCTACTGGAATCCATTTAACAGGCTGTGAATAGACACTGGGACTTTCTTTTGCCAAGAGGTTTATGTTTGAGCCTTCTTTCACAGCAACAGGTAATACCCCAAACTTCCCAGCTCCTGCCAGGAATGTAAGCCAATTTTCTTGGCAGCAGAGTATTTTCTCTGGGCTCAGAAAAGGCCTTCTTAAATTAAAAAAAAAAAACAGGCTGAACAAATAAATCCCAGTAATACAAATGCTTATCTTTCGCAAACAACAGAAATGAGCAAAACAGAAACACGGAAAGCAATGCTCTGGCTGTACACACAAGTGCAGCCCACGCTGCACAAACAAGCAGCCCACTTGTTTTCCCTCCATCACGTTGGACGCAAGTGTTACAAGGTCGAGAACTTTGACTCAGAATTTTAGTATTATTTCGAACCAGATTCTTCTCAGAGCAAGGTAAGGACAGAAGAAAAATGTGCTAAGACTTGTATTAAAAATAAATCAGCAAGGGGACTGACTGAAAAGGAGAGAAGCTGTGAGAAAAGGAACATGGCAAAAAGGAGGGAGAAGAAAATGCTCAGGAAAAAAAGAGTTTCAGACAGACATTGTTTCATCCACATATCTAGCAAGGGCTACCTGTGGAGCTAGCTTAAGGTAAAGGAGGAACAGGCTGCTTCTCCACTCTAAATAAAACAGCTGTCTCTACAGCTATTGTTAAAATGAAAACAAAGAGTGGCAAAGAACCTGAAACCAAAACACAACCACCCGGAAACATCAAGGGACAGAGAGCACTTTTATCTTCTTCCCCCTCATCCGCCTCTGGCAGCAGCACTCACCTCTGGAGCTGGGGAAGGAGTTGTTCAGCTGCTCCATCACTTCCTCCAAACCTGTGCTTGTGTCCTGGGGAGGGCTGAGCAGCTCGTCCTCACCTGGAAAGCAAATCCACACCCCTGAATGAGAGCCACTATAAAAGCATTTGCCACCAGCTTGCTATTGCATACATCCTTCACAAAACTAAGGCTGTTCACATAAACACATTTTCTGCTTAGTATTCAATCAAAATTGTTAAAACGGTGAATTTTGTGGACTACTAAGCTTCTCTTTCTATTTAAGGATCTAAGTGAAATTAAACAATGAATTTTAAACAACACTGACTTTAATTAGTAAAAAAGGATTCAAGAAATAATCTACCTAGGTAAAAGAAGTGGGGTAAAATGTCTGCTAGGAACATTTAGTTCCATAAATGACACTCGTTGTTCCAGCTTCTCTTATTCTATTAATGGAAAAAGAAATTGCTGTTGTGAGTGCTGCTATTGAGCACCCTTCTAATAACGCTGGATTCATGTTAGCACTGCTTTGCCTAGCTGCGTAAATCAGTAGAAACTCAGATTTTCATCTGCATCAGTATTAATATTTCTGACAGTTTAATTGCATCAGATTGGCGCTCCAAGAACATTCAATTGTACTGTAAAAGGGTTTAGCAGCAGTTTAATAAAGCCAAATACATTTCTCCCACTAAATAATTTCTATAACCTGATTATAGGGCAGCAGCTTAATGGGAAATTCGATAGATTTTATTTGTACTGGGTTTTTTTTGGTCATGGTTTCAGATAACTAAAATCCATATGTTGACTTAGTGTATGTTCACCCTAGCCTCCACTACAAATAAAGCATCTGAAAAATGAATACACTTAAAGGATATACTTTGAGTGAGATTCTCCTTTTTTACTAGATTTCTTTTATCCCTATTAAAACATAGAAACAATTTTGCCTACTGTAATAACCATGAGAGGTACATCCTTATTTTGGAAATGACATAATGATCCTTTATTCTAACATTACTCAACTCAAGTAAAAAGCTACCTGATTTTCTGTTAGCATTTACACTCTTTAAAGGTTGAGGTGCTCCAGGCCAGTGGAAAGCCTGCTAAAAGAGATGCTAAAGGAACATGTCAGGACTGCATATATTTCTTATTATTAGGCTTAGTGTCAGCCTCACCTTAGGGCCAGGAGTTTCACAAGAGTTATTACTAACCCAGAGTACAAGAAGTAGGGTAAAGTGTCTGCAAGAAGCACTTAATTCATATAAGTGATGGTCCTCATATCAACTTCTTTTATTCCATTAATGGTCTAAAAATAGCTGCTGAGACTGCTTGCAGTTTGTTCAGCTTTTGACTGGTGCTGGGTTCACACAAATCAGCTCACACGGTGAGTTACTCTCCCATCAAGTGCTGCACTGACAGGGGTGCCTCAGCAGAACTAATGTCCTTCCAGCCTTGCTGCATCGCAAGGTGAAAACTGAGCGAGCAAGATCTTGCTGCTTCTACTTCGGCTGAGGATCTTATCAGCATGCCTGCAGAAAGCCACCTGTCCCCCAAGATTGAAAGAAGAGGGCAGTGGTTCTTCTGTCCTGGCCAAGAAGAATTGAGGACAGGTATTGAATTNGCAGAACTAATGTCCTTCCAGCCTCTGCTGCATCGCAAGGTGAAAACCAAATGTCCTGGTAAGCACTGATACGAACCAAATGTCCTGGTAAGCACTGATACGAACTGAATTACGTTGACTCTCAAGACTGCCATATCTTTTATTTTAAATGCATTATTTTTATTTAATCTCATTTGGATGCTTTTTCTGAGCATTTCCTTGTAAATGACAAAATAAGACATCAGCCAAGCAACCCGACAAAAGTAAAGACACCTTCAGACCTCAATTACCTCTCTTTACCCATTCCTGTTTCTACAAAAGTTTTGGAGGGCTGGCTGTGTCTCAACAAATTAAAGTTCAGCAACAGCCTCTTGGCTCACATACCTCGGAGAACCTTCTCTGCTGCTACATTACTGGGTGAGAAAGGCCAAAGATCGGGACTTTCCCAGTAGGAGTCTATCAGAAGAAGAGCAGAACCTTTTCACTTGCCCAGGTGTATTTCAGGAAACCAAGGGATAAGCTCTTCTATTTGTAAATTAAGATCTGAGTGGGTTAGTGTTTTTACCAAATGGTTGGACAACGTTGCTGGTGGAAAACAGTAATTTCTCCCTGAGAAAGTAGAGACAGGCAAGTGCAGTGGGTCTACATTCAAAGAAAAAACCCCTAAGGTCTCCTCTCAAAAAGAAAAATATGTAAAAGCTACCACTACGTTACCTCATTGCCAGAGAGACTTAGAGATCCTTAGTATTTTCTCAAAAATGACTCCCTTATTACTGGGCACATTCTTGCTGCATGGGAGCATTATTTACAAGACTGCTCTGGTTCCCTTCACAATTCAAAAATATTTTAAGTTGTGCTTCAGAAAACTCTCAGACTAGCAAGCAAAGCTTTCCGGTGTGAAAGGCAACTCAACAAACTTAATTAGTTGCGGTTTGTTAGCTCAGTTAGTAATTATTTTTATAAGCTCTGCTTCATGCTGCCACCAGCGTTGCTTTGCTGAGTCTCAACACGATCATACTGATAGCGTTTCAACACCTCACTGTCCTTCACATATTGGCTCAATCCAACAAACAAAAAACCCCAAGTCATGTCCAATTATTTGCTTTAAAAAAGTTTTAGCAGTTTATAAAATGATATGTGTGATAATTAATTATTTAATTCCAGCCTCAAAAGTTAAATGGGAATAATCTTATATCAAGTCAAATGAAAAGAAGTATATTATTGTATTTTGTCCTACTAAGAGCATAAAATATGAAACTACAAGAATTTCCATAAGATGGTTGGGAACCACTGTCTTTCTGTTTTTTCTTGTGTATTTTAATTAACATATTTTATGTGATGAAATTCACGACATTTCTTCTAGAGCTGAAGAAAATTACTCCACTAATACGTTTAGTCTGTGTGTGCCGTACAGAGCAAAACATTTTCTCACTAGTAACACAATTAAAGAAAGATCCAAAAGAAATTGCTGTTACCTGTGATTGTACTCTCACCCCCAGGATTTAACTTCAGCATTTCTAAAGGTTCAATTTATTTTACATTTTTTTTATTGTAGGGCGTACAGAACCCATCTTGTTTCATACCAGCACAGGCTGATGTTATTGCCTACGCTCAGGATGGAAGAAAAAGCCCATGAAGAAACTGCATCTGCTACCATGACAGCACTTCTGACACCACAGAATGTCCCCTCCCATTTAGTTTCTCACTGTCGTTGACTCTTTCACTAACTGGGGTGAAAAGCTCTCACTTAAGCCTCTCACTCTCCCCCAAAGCCTCTCCCTAATATACACTAAATAAATTTCTGTGTATGAAGCTGAATATTATCATCAGACTTCAGATATTATCTTGTTGAAGTAATTTAAGCATGTTTTCTTAAAGATACTGCAATGGTTGATCGCTTTTTAACTAGCAGAAAATCCTTACTAGTTGGTAATAAATACTTGTTAATTATATAACAGACAGAAAGTTAGGAAAATGCTACAGAGCAGTTACTAAAAGCACAAAACTAATAATTCCATCCTCCTAGATACAGAATATCACTAGTTAACCTTACTCCACAACTCATATGATGTTCATTATCACATCTGATGTGGTATTTAGAAAAGACACTAAATAAGCACTGCGTATGAGTGACAGCTCAATTCTACTGATTGAGCCATGACATATTAAATATAAGATCACATCAGTTAACATAGGGATTTAATCTCTTACCCATAATTAATACTATGTACATTTAAATCAGCCATGTCATGCTTAATAGCTGAAAGTCAGTTTGAATGTAATAGTAAGCTTTTTAGCGGTATTTGTTTTCAGAAGTCAAGCCCTGGCTGAGCTTTGTGTTTAATGTCAAAATATTCATGCCACTGTGTGCCTCATAACCAAAGCAAAAGCCTGAACCATAATGAAGATGTAAACTGCCACGTGACACTGAAGACCACTGCAAATGTCTAGTTCATTCTCATTTGAACTGGAGAGCAGGGTATTTTCTGTTTTTAAGGATTTAATTTTTTTCGCTGGAAAATGGGACTATAAAGATTTTTTATGACAATCTGAACTTCGTTATCTTACCCATGGTTTCTGAAGTCTGGCTGCCAACTACACGAAGAAGCATTGGCTGACTGCTGTCTGACCTCTGCAAAGAGGTAGAAGGAGATGATAGTGTTGTTCCATTCACCTTGGCATCTCCTTGCGGCTGAAAAGTGAAGAAAAAAAGAAGAGATTGTTATTAACAAGTCAGTACAGTTGCACAAATCTTTATATCTCTGTATTTTTTACTTATTCCATGAATACACACAATTTTCTGTCTGTTTTTAAGTAAATATATCCATGCAAACAATGGATTTGAATTCTGAATAAAACAAAGACGACGACTGAAGAAGAACAACAAAATGTGATTTCACCTTTTCACTCTAAAACTTGTAGGACAATTTAATATTTTTCTCTGACTCGCCTCTACAGATACGATTTCTTGGTCTGTTGTCGTTACTGGTAACACTTCACACCCTGTTTGGAAGATGACTCTAGAGAGATCTAGAAGAAAGTCCTGAGGACTCACCTGCTCCAGCAGCTGCCTCAGCCTGTGCAGCTGTGACTCCAGCTGTTTGTTGTGATCCTCCAGAATCTGCATCCTGGCCTCCAGGCGGCCCTTGTGCTGGCGAAGCAACTTGGCTTCTGCAATGAGCTCAGCATCCCGGGGGCTTTGCGGAGAAACCGGCATCATCTCTGGTGGGGACGGCAGTGGAGACAGTCCTTTGTGGTCATGCTGTTGCTTCAAACGGTCGTACTCTGCTTGCAAGTTTCTGTTGAGAAGTAACAAGAAGGTAAAGCTTTACAAAGCCAAAAGAGGGTGCTGAAGAGGGTGCAGGCCACCCTCTGCGTGGGGCAGGGAGAAGGCACTTTGTCTCTTCTCCTCTGCTGTGATGTGATGCGTCTAACTGCTGGGGGAGAGGTCCACCTTCACCACCTGCCTTTCGTTCAGCTGAATCCCCACGCGTGTAGGCTTACACCTCCCAGATTTGCAGGGAGCTGATGTTACAGGGACCTGTGATATGAGCATTGCCTAAAGGCTCTCTGCGTCACCAGAATTCACAATTAATTCCCTCCCAGAGCACAGGATGCAGAAGGCTGGCTGGGCTCCAGACACCCTCCTGAAGCCCGGGTACAGTCTGTCCTGGGCTGAAGCCCTCCCTCGGCTTCCTGCGCTTTATCCTTCCCAGCAGAAGTCGGACTGCCTGTTCACTTCCACGCACGAATACACTCGAGGAGTAATTAGTGCTAAAAGAGGACGTTGAGTGATCAAAGCATTTTACAAACACTAATCAAAGCGGACGCCACCTGGCCAGCCTGTCTGTTTTACAGATGAGAAAGCTGAGACAGAAAGGGCGGCCACACAAAAAGTCAGAGCAAAACACAGAACTCAAGAATTCATTTGCAACTCTGCTGTCGGCAGCCAGGCCGCATCACTCTCCTCTCTTCATATTTGCAACTGCATTTCCAGCCTAGCTCTAAAATTACTAACCTAAGATGAGGGAAAGACAAATTAGTGAGCCAATCTGTCAACTTTTGGGGCTGTAATTTCCATCTTCATTTGGACTGCCCTGTCTAGAGTGTTGCTGTCTACTGTAACTTTATGGCACTGCTAAGCTTGTTCTTTTATTCTGTAAAACTCCAGTTTCACTCCAGTAAAACACTCCACAGAGTAATACGATCTATAGTGGTCCACATGAAAAAAAAAAACAACTACCAAGCAAGAAGAGCACAGAAGGTAAGAAACTGAAATCTTGTTAGGGATAACACAGTCCAAAACCACAAAAATAGTAACACATAACAGAAACTTTGTACGCAACGGAGGCCTAATAAACTGCACTGGGATTTTGTTGCTATGATGTTCCTTCACAGCTTCCCAGAGGGGGGGAAAAATGGCTCAACGCTCTGGTAACTGCTTACTCATCACAAGCAGTGACCCAGATTTTATTTTTTCAACTCGCTCTTATTGAGGTTGTGAGAACAGGCACTTTTTGCCAGTTCTGCCTGCAAACTACAATACACACTGATACTTTGGTCTGGAGTCTTAATAGCACCTCAGAAACCTCCCCATAAACTTTATTAAGCTCTGAAACACTTCTAAAGGTACATTATTGTGACCAGAACTAAAGCAGTATGCATCATTTCACAAGGATAAGAAAGTAACGCCAAGGACAAAGACAGGCTGTTCTTCAACTGTACTTGCACCCCTCAGCAGCTGGATGATGGACAAGTCCTAACACGTGGCACCTCCCAGGATCTGATCCCTAAGGGATGTCTGACCTACATGATCCCTCCTCTGCAGAAGTTTTAAAAGGTTAAAAAAGGTGTTGATCATTCTTAACTTCAAGTTGTTCCAAAATTCAAGATTTCTTTCTCTAAAACCCACACAAAGAGGGAAGACTATGGAGAGGTTTTTTTCAAAGAAATATTTTTGTTTGAATGAAACATAGAGTTTCAAATCCATGAAAATTATCTGTAAAATAGGAAGAAGGGCTATACTGGGTGTTGCCTTCCATATGGCTTAATGTCTTCTCATATTTGTAGCTGAAGGAACTGGTGAATAATTAATAAAAATACAAAAGGGAATAGGAATGAGCATGACAACGGTATCACACACAGTTTTATTGCAGACTAAAGTTTATATAGGATTGATGATTAAGCTTGTTTTTCACAAAGTCTGTACATAGTGGCTATCGCTACCCCATGAGGAATTTCCCAGATGTACAATACAGGCAATAGTCTACAAACAGCGGACTCAAAAGTTTGAAGTGCTGTAAAGCAAAAGATAAAATATCACCCTAAGGTAAACTAAATAAATGCACTTGGTCCTACTTGCAACATAACCAGGTACCTTGCTACAAAGAAATCCGCAATTATCACATCAGCTATCGATACAGAGAAGTCCTTCCAGTAACCACGGTATTGAAACTCAATTGAGGATCAGGGAGAAATTCAGATAAAAAGGACTTCATGTCTGACAAAAAATAGTTAAAAACTCTTTCTGAAAGCCTACAGGAAAAAAAATAAATGTAAAGGATACTGCGCATTATCCAAGCAGAGATGCATCTGAATTTGTGAGTTCTGTAATTAAATACAGTAATATTGCTGGAACAAAGGAATGCCATTTTGAAGGATGCAAGTGAGTTTCCCAGAGCACCTGTGTCATTGAGCTTTCCAGCTGCACCTTTCCTGTCCAGCCAAACAGCCCTTAGTCCAGAGAATTGAGATGCATCACAGCAACTGCTTTCAGAGCCGTAAGAGTGACGCAGAGTGCAGATGAGCAATAATACCATGATGACTGGGAACAAGATTTGTATTAACATAGGGGAAAAAAAGTCGAAAATTAAAAAAGAAAGAATTCAAAACCTGCTGTAAGAACATCCTAGAGGAGAGAACAATCGGCTCTTATTCCTACCTCTGGAATAGTTTTAAGCTGTGTGGTGAAAAAGGATTCCTGCTGCAAGCCAGGCATCCAAGACACTGCCCACAGCTCTCAGTGTAAAGCCTCTGTGTCCCAAGGAAAGGTGCTCTCTGACATTTTCAGCATAAAATGTGACGTAAGAGAAAGGGGAGATAAAAGCATAACCCTCTCTAAATGAATACAACTGAGCAAGTGCGGGCAGTACTGGGAAACCCAGCCTCCCTCCACCACAGCTCAGGCTGGGTGACTTTTACATCTGGTTGTCACAAACAAACAAAGCTGCGGTGTTTCCTGATCACTGGGAAAATATATTCTACTTCAGTAAGAGAAATATTCAAAGAAAAGCCCCATATATTCCATTTAATATGTTTGCACCTCTTTGAGGTATTCATGAAGAAAAATATCAGAGGAAGCATGCAATGTAACCTTGATTTATGCAACTGTAAAGAGCTGGGTAGTAAAGAGCTCAGGAGTTATTAATCACATCGATCACTGGCAGCATTAATCGCCTGGTGACGGAAATCCTAGTGGACCCCATTTGCTGAGTAGTCCTCTCAGAGGCAATTGAGAATTTGCGAATTCATGTTATTTTTCATTTCCCTACAGAAAATCAGTGGTCTGAAGAAATGGACAAAGCTGGTAACTGAACCACCTACCCCAGTCCCTCACTAGAGTGCCAGTGTTTACTCATGATGTTTCACATTCAGGAGATCTAGCTCCCCTTCTTCAATGCCAAAATAAATACCGAGAGGAGCCACAGCATGTTTAGAAACGCATCACTTTCTCGCTATTGGCAGCTATACAGAAGGAACTTATTTGAGGAGGCCATTCATCAGTCTTCAGGGTTGGAGGAACACCATAGCTGCATGGAAACAGGGCAGCTTTGAGATTCGGGGTATTGGTGCTTCTCCAGTGGCACACAGCCCACTGCGCTCCCAGGGCAAGTCAGAAAAGCAAAGGAAAGGAAAATTGCTCTGGCTGGAGATCTCATTTACTAAGTTCTTGTCATAATACAGCAAGAAAAATGTAAAACTGAAAACAGTCTTCAGTATAAAACAAGAGAAGGTGAGAGAAGTCTCCCTTTTACACAAGGACATCCGTGATCTTAATTCAACTAAAATATTAAGAAGCATTCACTTTCTTTAGTCATTAAAAAAGCAGGAAAGTATTTTAATTCTTTGCAAAAAGTTCCAAGTCTCTGTCACTGCAGAATTGTATGCTTTCTATGTAATGCTAGTACTGTCCATCCTAGTCAGTATATGCTACAGTATAACCTATGTAATGTACTACTTTAGATGGACGGCAAAAATTTATCTTCTCTGTTTCTGAAATATATTCATTCTTAAGAAAATTTAAAAGCCTTTTGGGACCATTTTATAATTGGGTTTTTCTCTTATATTGCAATATAGTAATAGTGCCTTCCATAGCAAGATTACTATATGTCTATTGAATACATAATAAATGGTCTTATCGTAATATTCCATGTGACGTAAAACTGAGCATGAGTCCAAAGGCCTAAGATTCAAATGAAACATTTTCAACAACTGAAAATATTCTCTAAAATGTTCACATTTTAGAAAATATAAATTATTTAATAGGCAAATTTTTGTCATAAATTATTTAAGGAAGTCATATTTGCAAGCCACAAAAGCACCAAGGTCTCAAAATGCTAGCAGATAAATAATGAATATCTAACAAGAGGTTCTTGGAACTGAAAAAAAACTCAGTCAGAACTGTGTCACAGCTAGGTTAGTTTATAAGTCGGATAATACATTTCAGAAGAATTCAAAATAGGCAACAGATCTTTTTAAACTGTCCAAAAGCAAAACCTCAGAATTACAATTTCAAAGAGTCTTTTTCGTTTAAGTAACAAGTCAAGATGGAAATATGTGGAGACCAGAAACTGCAGCTGAAAACCAAATGGAGGTCAGAATTCACTAAACAGCTCAAAAAACATGAAGAAAAGTCAAAACATGAAGCAAAAAAGAGAAAGTTGTTTTTTTTTTTAAAAAAAAGCAGGAAATTGTGGAGAGCGGAAGAAAAAGAGAAATGACAATGAAGTGTTTTGAATATCGTAGTATTGCTTCTTGCTGGTACTTGACCCAGCTTTCCCAAGAGCTGCTGAGAAGTGACTGCATGTGCCAACTCCAGCTGTAAGATAATACAAGATACAGTAGAGAGAGCTAAATCTTCATTGTCAAAACCCATCAGAAGTGTATGCAACAAAAGGGGTGTCAAGACAGGCAGGAAAAGAGGACTTTTTATCTAATGCTGCTACCTGCCCAGCCACCTGGACTCCCAGGTGTAAGCACCACATCCAGCTTAGCACCAGCAAGGAGACCTGAGGTATTTGCAACGGAGATGAAACAACTCAGGTGCTTTAAGGCTGGGCTGAGGACCAGGCAGTCACGACGTGATTTGCATCACGTTCAGCTCATTTCCAAGCAACGGATTCACTGAGTCTTCCTGCTGCGGCAATAAACAACGTTTACTCAGAGGGCATTTTTCGGATCAGCATGGGAAGAAAAATGCGTTCACCCACTGGAACTGGCTTCACACAAGGAATTTCCCAGGTTGTGGATTACCTTTGGCAACAGCCAAAAAATGTTTGCACAAACTCAGAGGAGGAGAATGACTAGAAAATAGAAATCTAAAGGGACAAGACTGTTTTTTAAAGGTAGGTAAGTTATATGAATGGCTCCTGACTGACATGGTCTGAATGGCCTGAACAGGAATCAGTGTTTCCTCCACAAAATCACAGTTATCTGCCTGCGACAAGCTATCAGGACAACAAGAACTTGTTCGTTTTTGAGCATCTGCCTCATTTTAAGTACAAGTTATTTATAGCGGTTTGCAGAGACAGAAGTCATGATTTTGTCATAATCAATGAAAATCACAGCAGTGTGACCTCCATGCTGTCCTACAGAAACAGACCTCTTTTGTCCCTGCTGCACTGAAGCCTGAAGCATCCACAAAAGGTGAGGTTGCTTGTGGTGCCATCCCATCCGTAACAGTGCCTCCAGTAGCACAAATGAGAAAACAGGCTATAACCAACCTTGCCGTTTACAGCTCCTGTTTAATCCAGGCTTGGCAAACTTCAAAACAGGTATTTTTAAGGTGTAGTTCCTGTCAGAGATCTTTTAATGTGCTATTCCTCATTAGCAGTTGTTATATTAAATAAAGCTCATAGTAAAATTTAAGGCGCAAACCCCGAGAAGAAATTTTTTAGCCTATTTAGCTGTCTAACTCCAGGTTTATATACCACACTTCTAATTTAAAATGAGGCTGTTTTAAAAGTAATCCTACTTTCTGGTGAGCAGCTTATTTTGTATACAGACAGAAAAGCATTATGATCTTTTTTATCCTTCCTAGTGCTCTTTAAAAAAGTAACACTCGTCCCCTGAAAACTAAGTTATTTTATTATCCGCACTGTACCAGGGCAGAATAAACACATTGTTTATTAACTACAGAAGTCCTGTATGGGACGTATGATGGCTTATTTCAAAATACTGATTTTCCTCCACTTCGGAAAGTACTTGGGCTTTATGCACTATGTAGTAGGAAGTCTGGGGTTTGTTTCAGACAAAATCTCACCGCTGCTCAGAGAACAAGAGCTTTGTTTACTACAGCCTTCTGTCTGAAACACTTTCCTCATCCTTTATGCCTATTCATCCTCTACATTCTCCCAAATCCTATTGAAAAAAAGTGTGTTCTTGACCCTTCCTCTTGATTTCTCACTCTCCAGTTTATTATTATTTATATGCATTTTTCATGCAGGCAGAACCATAATCCCTAGGTGTTTTCTCTGATACTAATTCCTCAGAGAAAGCAGATAGATTTTAGCAATTCGATCTTCAGCTTAACCTGACCTGAGGACTGTATAGTCTGAATGCAGAGAGACTGGAAAGCAACTGGAAACACAAGGGCATGAGAAAATAATGGCAGACTAAAAAAGTAACTCTTACAGCAAATTACACCTTTAATAAAAAAAGTGTGTGTGAAACAAACTTTTAGTTAAATTAGTTGCTTCTGCCCCAGGAAATGTAGAGAAATAAGTCTACAGAAAAATAAAACCTGGTATTTATAGACAACAGGCTCTTTCCTCTTCCTACCTGAAGCATATTACTTATACAGAAAAACAGACTTAATATGTGGAGGAGTAGCTGCTGCACGTCCAGAGGGAAGCACAAGGCAGATTTAAATCTTTCTCCTATTCCAGGTGACAGAACAGCTTATTTCAGACTTCTCCATGCCAAAACTAACTCGAGCTGTTCTGCAAGTCCAAGCTCTGCTCTTCGTAAAGAAGCCCCAACCACAGTCTCATGGAGATGGAGGGGTGATGGAATCACTATAATTGATTAGTAGCACCCAAAGAAGACTTAAGCATGGAGAGAAGATGTATGACACTGCCAACTCTTGCATTATTTTCTTGGCATGTCTAAGGTAAATGATTACTGCATTAAAATTTCAGTATAAACAAAAGTACCTAGTTCTTAAAGAAGCAAGAAAAAAAGAGCTTGAAAATGTCAATAGACTTTACCACAAAAGCTGAAGATAGCAAAAGGCAAATAAAAATGGGATTTTTTTGTAGGTCTAAACGATAACTATCTTACAGTCCCATTTTGGTAGTTTATGGTTGCAATTACAAGTCTGCCAGGGTCAAGATCTACCAGTTTTTATGCTGACGACCCAAGAATCCAGAGTAGCATAGAAAGAGGACTGCAGTGCTGTGATGCTGCAAAAATCCATTTGGGGATTTTTTTTGTGATTAATGAAGACAACTTCAATTAAACTTGAAATTAAAAGTGATAAATTATATTTGATCCTGAGAGGCTAAAGAAATGGCAACAAATAACACCAAACAGAAAGAGAAGAGGACCCAAGTTTTAACCACCATGAAAGAACTCATTTGTCTGAAGAAAACGCAACTTTATAACTCATTATATCCCTAAAAATGCTATCAAAGTGAATTGCATCTAACTAAGCACAATTATTTCACAGATTCTTTACTTCAACGTGAATTGAGGTAATTTCAAAACCTCATGTATCCTACTGGCCAAGCCTGACTTTTCAAGAATCTCTGCCCGTCTTTTCTAGACAGGGGTGCAGAAATCTGCACCTCCTTCCCTCTCATAACAGTAAACTGAAGTAACGCTGGCAGGAAGCTCATTACGAGCATGGAAATAAAGGAAAAGGTAGAACAGAAGGAAGCATGAAACACAGCCAGCAGACCTTGTCACAGGTGGCACTGTGAGTATTAGGTCACCCACGGATGTCTTTGAAGCTTGCCATTTTGGAGGTTTTGTACAAGAAACAGTGCTGACTCATCACCACACTGGAAGTGGGAATGAATTAACGGCAACAGGATGTCAGCTCCATCACATACAGAGAGAAAGTGTTTGCCCCTGCAGCATGTGCCCGAGGGCTGCGGCAGCTGGCGGTATAACCCACCTGTTCTCCTCTTCCAGGTCCGCGAGGATTCTCTCCAGTTCCCCTCTTTCCTCGCTCTCCAGAGAAATCAGGATCTGGGCAGGACTTCGGGGCTGGCTCAGGGGGGACTCCTGGTTCAGACTTTGGCAGTAGTGCTGGATTAACAAGTGTTCGTCATCGCTGGAAAACAGAGGAGGATAAAACAGGCTGTTCCCTTCCTCATTTTTAACTTCACAGTGAATATGAGGAGATGATTCACTCCAGTCTTTCATTCCTTACAAAGAGATTTGCTGAACTCTTTGTAACGAACAGCAATGTACCTTAAAGCAAAATCTGCTGAACTGGTTCACTTAGTCTCTGATAATTTTCCTTCTCTGGAGAGTACACCTCTCTTCCTCTCTGCTTCTCAAATACTTAAAGCTGAGTTTTGCTGCAGATGACAACCTCAGCTTTCCTCTTTTGCCTAACTCCAATTAGGAATTTGCTTGAGAAAAAAAGCCAAGAGCTGCTTCCTGATCTGTGTTGTGGAAGGGTCATTCAAGCAAAGGCAAGGCATTTATTTTTACACCTACCAACAGTCCTTATGTAATAAAGGTGTCCTCTACTTATCTGTTTTTCTCCGTAAAATAAAAAAAAAATATTGACTTAATCTAATGAAATTAGGCTGTTTTTCACTGAGTGTTTTTTTGAAATTACAACTGATGTACACTGTCGGAATACAAATATATTCTATTTAATACATTTGTTCTCGTCCTCTATTTCTGTGGCCCCCGCAGCTGTTTGGCATTTGAAACAGAAACATCTCTGGAAGAGAAAAGCAAATCCAGTTCTGAAGACTGAAGAGCTCAACCACCTCTAGAATTACATGGGTGTTTTAGGTGCTAAGGAGATGCATCCAGGCCCTGAGCTACGCAGCTAACACCAGCAAAAACTGTGAGAAACCATAGAAGGTTTCTCTTGATACTACAAGTCAAAGACAGAAAAAAATGACGCTGCTGTTGGAAATCTTGTTTTTCTGGTAGCCCTTACTTATAACAAAATTATTCAGTCTCTCTTTTTCTGTTATGTTCGTAATCCAGAATTTAACAGGCATTTTGAATAGCTGTTACTGTTTAAAAATTAAAATTTTCCCAGTTTTCGTTTTGTTCCTGAAAATGTTAATGATGCCATTTTATAGACTGCAGGAGTGCTAAAGCAATGTAGAGCACATTAACAGTAGTTCATAAAAGGGAAATATTAATTTTTCACAACAGGCATCCTTTCCTTTTTCTAAACAAAATTTTAAAGGTTTGTCAGTTGCTAAATTTATACTTTTAATGAAATACTTCAACTGTGTCTCCCTTCAAAAACTCCTTTGCATTTGTAAGTATCTTTATGCATCTTAAGTGAATTAACAATGAAAAAGTGACATAACTATTGCAACATAACGTCACTTTGCAAGACATACTCTTTCTCCGTGATTTTGAGCCTGCACACACTTGGTATACATAATTGCAATGACACTGCATATCAAAATGTTCTGTGGTATATATACACAATATCTCTTTATTTCCCTCCTTCCCCATCTCCATCTATCGTTCTAAATGCAAGTATAAGCCTGCTAATCCAAAACCTGTGAAAATGTCAACAAGTAATATTTATGCATACCCTGAACGACAAAACTGAAAGAATTACAGTTGTGAATTCATGGTGACCTTTGATTTTGCTGCAATTATTACCTGGATCATATTTCATCCAAAATGCAGAATGTACAGATTTATTCTCATTTTAATAGTACAAACTGAGTAACAAACTGGAGACCCAGTGGCTAACTTAGTGACTGAATCCTATTAATAAAACTTTTAGCTAAAGAACAAATTGAACAGTAAAACACGGCACAGCAAAAAAAGATACTGTTTACGTATGATTTTTTGACTAGGAACACTGAAATATTACAGAGGGAACAACGGGAAATTCCGCATGCAACAGCATTACTGCTATCCATAACAACACAAAATTGAAATAAAACCTGGAAACAAAGTTTTCATTAACTGTGTGAAACTATACTGCCATTGCGCATGTATTAATTTTGAGGTGTCATTTTAACTTTCTCCTTTTTGAACCAATATATTAAAACAATGCACTTGGTTGTACAGGGCATTTTCTTTCAGAGTTACTAGGTAACAATCTTACTAAGTCAAAGGAGAAACTATTCTGAAACAAAGAAACAGCTTTATTACTATCCAAGAATAACTCTCAGGCTTATGACCAACCTTACAAAAGACTAATGATTTGGAATCTCAATTAAAGTGAATGAAGACTGGCTAGGGTACTGTGCTTTACAGGAACACTACAGATTTAATAAAAGGAAGATTCTGTCTGAATTTTCCAAAAATTCCACTCCTTAAACTGTGGTAAGGGTGGGAAGGTACAAAAGAAAAAAAACACTTTTAGAAAAGTTGGGATTTGAGTTCTTTCATATTTGATTGATTCAGAATCTGTGCTATGGCTTCTCCTACACAGTTAAATAACTAAGACCAAATTTTCAAGTGTAACAATGACTTATGTGCTTCTATCCTGTTTCAGAAACGTTTCTCACAGTTATTTTTCTAGTTCTATGTCCTTTTATTCAGAGAATAAACAAGACCAAGAAAATCATGACAGAGGAGAAACATATTATCATGTCAGAAAACCACAAAAAGGCCTCGGTGTGACATTAGATTGAACTACTTTTTGAAAATTAAAACTTTTACTTATGACTTTACATTTAAAGTAGTACAATGAATGCTTGTCAGTGATCTGTCCAACCTAAAGTTTACTACTTCTAATATTTAACGGTGAGGATGAGTCCCTCCTGGCTTGCAATGTATTTTAGGTATTTGTAGACCAAAGATTTCTGTTTAGACCCACTACCTTTTTGAATGACACTTTACCCACAACAGTGTTTTCTAGCTTACAGCATCTTAACCATGATTAAGTTTGCAGTTCAGATAGAAGGTTTATCTTTTTATCTTGGTCCTTAAAACACATCAGACGATGAGCATTTTTTTGCCAAGTAACATGGGAACTACTTGCTGAATAAATCAGTAAATTTTTTGGAAGAAATGAGTGCTTTTAATTTTGAAGGGATCAATCATCTGTTGCATAAATTTGGTATTAAGCTATAAGCCATAAATCTAGACAATGTGATACAAAATGAAAGAACTCAAGTTCATCATTAAATTAAACCAGATGTGGTACATGGCCATGAAAATTCAGCATTACAGAATTTCATTACAAGTTATATCCTTCACAAAAAAGCACATGAAAAATATTAAAACAGCCTACTTACATGCTCTCATTAGGTGAAATACTGTCATTTAAATACGAACCATTGGTGTTCTCCATTTCTGCTAGCCTATGGAAAAACAAACAAAACTCATTAAAATCAATTATGTTTTCCAGAAACTTTATTTGCTCTAACATTCCTGAAAGAATTAAAAAGCGTGATGTTTTTGATGAACTTGAAATTCAAATTAATTTACACTCATTGTTGATGACCAAAAAGTTTTGCAATAAGCTATCGCAAAGGGTTGTTTATTTGTTACAATGACCTGGCTAAACCCACATCTAAGTTTTCAACCTTTTCTCTGAGGTTATATACCGCTCCTCATGATTAATGAACTCCACAATCAAAGAAAGGCCTTAAGATGCCAGGGGATTACACAAATTGCTTTGTACCTGGCAATGTCATCATCAGAACTGTAACACTCGGTCATTTCTCATTGGTTTTCAACACTCAGCCCCTCCTAAACATCCTGCATAATTCAGAAATACCTCTCCTGATCAAGTGATTTTGAGGGAGAGAAAGAGGAGGTTGGAATAACAATTTTTCATTACCTCAACCTTGCAAATTTGCTCGCCTGGTGGAAAAACATTTTCATTTTTGTGCAATTAACCCACTTTTTGATTCTTAAGAGCAGTATGAAAGCAGGCAAGTGAACTAAAGCAGCAATACACCACTATTTTAATCCTCCAAATCAAGGAAAAATCCTGTTTGTAGTATTCCACAAGGCGAATTACTTAACATTAAAATGACACTTGAGATTCACATAGAGTTTGGAGGTTTCTGCTCTTCTGATTTATATAATTACACCAGGGTCCATATTAAAAATGAAACCCTATGTAGAATCATGGAATCACAGAATGGTTTGAGTTGGAAGGGACCTTTAAAGGTCATCTAGTCCAACCACCCTGCAATAAGCAGGAACACCTTCAACTAGATCAGGATGCTCAGAGCCCGAAACAACCTGACCTCGAATGTTCTGCCACCTCTCTGGGCAACCTGTGCCAGTGTTTCACCACCCTCATCGTAAAAAATTTCTTCCTCATACCTAGTCTGAATTTACCCTCTTTCAGTTTAAAACCATTATCCCTTGTCCTATGGCTCAAGACCCTATTAAAAAGTTAGTAACTTGAGTGCACAGTTTAACAAAGACCCCACAGGACATAAAGGCCACTTCTGACCACAGAGATGCTCTGGCATGCAAGTTAGTTGACAGGCTGGTTAGCAGCAATGAAGAGCAATGTTCTGTATCCCAGAGCCTGGAAAGCAAAACCCCAAATCCTATGTTTCTTTTAAGAAGCGCTCAGGTAGCAGCTAGCTTTTGGGATTTTTTTTTTTTTTTTTTTTAATGACTGTTTAGAGAAAGATCTGCCTAATGTCCAGCTGGTCTCATACCTGCTAGCATAATGTTCAATGCGTGAATGAGTATCATCATGTGAAAGCTGAGGGGACGAGGCAGGCCTATAAGGCAGAAAACACTGATTAATCACAAACAATACCCCTTTAAAATTAAAAAGACACTTAGCTTGCCTATACCCTCACACCTCCATGCCTTATGTTACGCTATGTTTGAAAAACAGCAAGTTATAACTCCAGGTGCTGTGTTTGCCTCCTCAAGCCGTCGGTGCAATGTTCTGTGGTACCACACTGGGGATTTTGACCATTTTGCAATCCGGCTGTTGCAACAACTCTTCTTCACACCAATCCCTGAAGAACTCTTTTCCAAAGGATTTATGGACGAGCTTTCGCCCCAGTTTTCCCTTCACACCTGCCTCCTTCATTGGTTAATTCTGTTTCACGTGCAGCCCTGCACCGGCTGTGAAAGCCCTGCTGGGAACCTCTCCTCTGCCTCCCGCCCTGCTCCAGTGCCTGCTTCCAGCATATCCCATTTAAAAGAGCCTTTAAGGACTACTCCACAAGACACTAGAAATAAATACAAGAAACATAAAATTTCTGAAGTGAGCCTTTAATAACACACTGCAGAAATTGATGATTTTGCCTAGTATCTTTCCAGAGATGTAATCTGAACAGTGTATCAGTGTGTTGCGCAGGAGGACACCATCAACTATTTTGGGTTCTCTGCCTGACAAATCAGATGGTATGAGGTCCTCTTCACTTTTTTTTGTCAATGAAAACAATTAATGGGACTTTTTTCACGAATTAGAGTATTGTTTCTTACAGCCTCAATTCTGGAAAATGTCACCATTGAGTTATGTTTCCTATGCAGTTCAGAGAGCATCCTTTGCTGCTGTGTGGGATTTTGTCAGTCTCCATGTTTCAGGAGGTGCTGGAGTAACAAAAAATGATGCAGCTTCCAAAATTGTATGGCTGGCTTGTATTTTAACTGAATTTCAACTTCTCTTTATTCTGTCTCTGCTGACTCTCCTTCTGGAACTCCTGACTGAGGAAAGACTTTCTCTGATTTTAAATTGTTAGACACTGTGGCTCAGGCTGCATCTGCCCAACAGGGATTGCACTGCATTGCAAGAGCAGGTAAGTTTTATATTTACTGGTTATAAACCAAAATTGTAATATTCTTGTGGTTTGTAATGTTCCCATGTTACAGTTTGATAGTCCTGCAGTAAATCTACTAGATTGGTCATCTTCCAGTGTTCTAATCAGCCAGCCAAGGACTCTAGAAAATTAGGATCCTTCTGAATTCTGCTTTATGCCAGATACACAAAATGCATGATCATTAATGTCTCCCAGAACAGCAGTTTTTCGCTTTAAGACATTACAGGCCAAGTATTACAGATCTCATTTTGTCTGAAATGAGCTTTGCCCTCAAACTGTACTTTAACCCATCACATGTTCAAACATTACTGCAGCATACCAGAGGATAAATACTCAGTTCACAAGGTTCCTCGCCACAGTGGCGATTCATGTGGATGGGTGATTGCTTCTCTGCAACTTGATATCCTATTTTGTGTGAGAACATCTGCATTCTAGGGAAGGGAGGGGAAAAGGATGCAATTTATCTAAAGCAGTGTATTATGGAGCAAGGTAACAATGGTTTTCTGATAAATTAATGCTATCCCCATTTTTTTATTTGTTTGACATACAGTAGAAAGCTGGTCTAAGCTGGTACTATCAATTAAATAAGAGATCTTGGTTTCAATGCACACACAAATGTTGCTGCTAATACTGTGCACACACTACAAAATCTGTGTTTAAAGTAGCTTTAGTTTTGAGCTGGGTCATTCTCCTAGTTCCTCTTACCCTGGCACTGCACATGTAGTTGTAGCAGTACAAAGGAAAGGACAGCCCCTGGTTGGGACCAGCTGGGCAATGAAGAGAAGTTATGTCCCTTTTGGCAGCAGTGCAAGGCAAAACATGATCCTGACTGCATGATCACATACTTGCTGCCTTGAAACTAAGCTTCGCCTTCAGAAGTGAACAAGGTATGTGATGTTGGAGCTGCTTCTGTCATTCTGTCAACTTCCAATATAGCAGGATGAGGCTATGTTTCCAGGTGTGTGTCCGCTTTAGAACATGCTACAATGGAGATGTACCTCAAACAGCTTTTTAAAAGCTTGCTTATGAAAGCAAATCTGTTGAGAATCACTGCAACTTCATGTTGAATTCAGCTGCTCAGAGGTACACTTTTGCCAGCTTGAGAATGACTGTGCTGCAGTGCAGGCTGTTATGTGTAGACATACCCTTAGATGACCACCTGTGCTAGAGCTCACTGTCTTCCTTTCTGAGCACACATACCCAGTCCACCTAACCGGCATTGCAGTTGATGCTTCTTGAAAGTGTATGATCAAGTAAATTGTATTTATACCATTGACAGCACACAGTCCAAGTAATAAGATTTAAATTCTCACAAAAAAGTGTGAATTGCCCCTTTAATGCCTGGCAAGCAGAATATCTCTGCAAAATAATAATATGCAGCACGAATCACTAACTTTTAATGAAAAAAAGAAGTACGTATTTATAAACAGTTCCAGGTATTATACCACATGTTGATGTCAGGATAGCACTCGCATTGCTGAATGCTGCTATGTTACGCTCTTCTGGAGTACTTTGAAGATTACCAGCAAACTGGCATGAAAGCATCAAAAAAAAGGCAAGATCTTAGAAAACATGAAAAAGTTTTATCATAACCAGCGTAAGAGTTTGACTGCTGAAGTTGGGATCAGCCCTGAAACTGAGAAACAGCTTTAAACCTCGCTAACTCAGTAACGTGTGTGATAGGAAGGAAACACGAAGGAAAGGAACAAAGTTAGCAGAACAAAATGAAGAGCAATTCTTTCCAGTCACTATCAATTTCTTAATTTTCTGTTTTCTTGTCAGACCAGACACAATGATTGTGCTCAGGAAGATATCTGACTTAGGCTGATAAAAGGTGCAACCTCTCCATACAAATCCTGCTTCTCAGTTTTCTTAGGTATTAAATGCAAGTTAAACTCCCTGTAGTAGATGACACTAAACCTTTGGTGTGAAGCTATCGGTGTAGGCAGACCATGATGTTATTGCTGTAAGTGAACTAGAATTAAGCATGTTATGGCAGCTTAATTTCATGTTATGACAGACAAAGCAATGGCATTCCATATTATCCAAGCTTTTTTTAAATGTTACTTTTAACTTTTCAATTGTCCTAAAGGGTAAGAAGTCTAGATCCACAGTTGAGTATATAGTATGCTGCAATCATCCCCAGATGCATTTAGAAATGAAAATGCATCCTGAAGTTCAAAGCCCCTCTAGTTCAGTCTGGCTCCAGCCTTTTGGCATTTTTTGTGGGTGAATCCTCACACATGAGGTTTGCAGTACTATATGCATTTCTTGGTTGCTTAAAGTAAATTTCCTAGAGGAAGAGCACTTCATTTGACTTCCCACTTTTTGTGCTTTAAATGAAAAATATAAACCAATATTCAAATGTAGACATTTCACTATTTTTTATTCTACCAAAAATTCAATGAAGGTGCAAGCCATATACATTTGACCATATAGAAATATATAAAATTATATTTATTAGTTTCTCCGTAGTTATCAATACGTGAATTAAAAATAATCGTTATTTAACATTATTCTAAAATCATCCATGTAACACTAGTAGTAGCAAATGCCACAATGACAGGTATATCTTTAGTTTATGCTGAGGGTATCACTACAATAGTAAGACAATGCGTGTGCAGGAATGGTGCAAGAATGAAATTCCAATTCATAGTTGAAACCCCCTGCTTTTTTAAACTCTGAAAAAAATACAATAAACATTTCCCCATTTCAACCTGCCTTCATAAATTTTAATGTATCTAAAAAATTGTAATAAAATATCCAGTGACCTTTGGACTAATTGGGGCACGTGAGTGTGTGGGTGTGCACAGTTGTGTGTAAAACCAATTTATAGCTTTATCTACAAAGCAACACCATTCCTGAAACTGAATTAAATCCATCATGTTCAATTCATCTCTTTCAAAAAGCATTTAGTATACATTCAGAGGGATCGACACTTATTCAGCAACACAGGCTTTTAAACGACAAATTCTCATAAGCATTAGTAGGACTGCACCAAAATCCCTGTTAATTCGATGAAAATACATACTCCAGAAAGAGTATACAGTGCATAATCCACGATTGCGGGGAATTCCCGGATTTGTCCCATTCTATTCATTTGGGATCAAAACCTTCCTTCAGAGAGTGTACCAAAGAAAATAATCATAAAGAAAGAAGGAAATGAACTTATGTAAAACTAAATAAAGAAACAAACGAAAAAAAAAGTGAGGGAACGCAGCAGCAGTAGCAGCAGCAGCACACTTCAGCAAAAGTACTCACGCAGAATCTACTGGCCAGAAGTTGATCAGAGTAACAGGACTGCAAGACAAAAAATGAGGAGGTGAAGAGAGAGGCAGAAGAAACTTAGCAGCAAAATAATTACAGAAAGGTTTCAAAAAAAATAAAAAAAATAAAATCACAACAACTAAAAAACAGAAATCCAACAGACCAACATGAATGACTGTGAAGAGCAACCAACCAAAAAGTGAGAAAGAAATCAAATCTAAAATTAAAAAAGAGAGAGAAAGAGAAAGAGAGAGAGCGAGAACAAGCTGCGTGCAATTGCCATTAAAGAACTGATTAAACTTGTAAAAAAATCCAAAGGGAACTGAGTTACTCATTGATTTCTCCATGTGCATCATTATTGCTTCTTTTTCCATAAAGACTTCAAAGTCATTTAATAAGACTAAATTTATAGGGTGAGAAAAGATGAAATCGGCTGGGAAGCTTGCAAACACAGTAGCCTAATTAAAAAAATGAAAACACAGAAAGATACCCATTTGGAAGAAAATAAAAATTTAATGAAGAGATCGTTAGCCTCCAAATTGCCAAATGAAACTTTGAAGTTTATAAGGTTGTCAGTGAGATGGTAAGTATTTTTCTTTTACTAACTGAAGTTGAAGCTCCTGTATAACGACAGGTGAAAACATAAAAGCAATGGCAATTGGAACCCCAGCTTGTGTTTTCCTGCCAGCCAAGGTTAACAAAAATGAAAAAAAAATAAAGAGGCTTTATGCATTTAGGAAGTGAAGGGAGTTGGCACCAGCTGGGGAGCTCGAAGAGCAGACCAAATGAATTGCTACTTAGACACTTTAGAGCTACTCACGTTTCCATGTTGTCTCCCTCCAAGACAGTTTGCACAGGCAGGTAGCCCATTCGCGGATGCTTTGCAAAATATCTTTTTGTTCGAAATTTGTTTTTTAGTACCTTGGCAAAGTCACGGACGTCTTCTCCTGAAGTTGTCTGAAAGCCACAAATCACAATGAAATCATCTTTCATGATGTTATTACAGTTTTTTGGTTGCCTCTTCCTTTGCTGGGTCATTTGGAAGAGCTCTGGCCACACCAAGCAATGCTGCCAACAGCTTGATCTCCGGAACCACGAATTTTCTTTATTTATCACCATCACCTTACAACATACTACACAGTGACACTGCTAGTGGGGAAGAAGGAGGAAAAAGTGAAGCTCCAAAACCCCCTGACAGGCTCATGCCTCATCTCAGGTGATCTCCAGAGGACAAGCAATAATTTGATAAGAATTTGTCATTTCCTCATCTGGCTCCCAGGACTCTGCCTGCTTTTAGTTTAACACTGGAGTGGCTGTAACGGAGGATACACAGCCGGTCCATGCGTCCAGCGAGCTGCTTCGCTGGATCCTGGCTGAATCCTGACTTACAACACGCTCATCATCTACACCTCATGGACTTGTCAGTCCATACTGTGCTCTCAGTATGTCTTCTTTTCAGTTTCCCTGCTCAGTCTCCTCTGCCATTAATATTTTGATCAAAGAGAAACAAGAAGCAGGTGAGAGCTGCTGAAAGCTCTTAGATCAGTTATTTCTTCCTGTGTCTGTTTAATCTGAAGCTAGCAGGCATTTAAGATCAATATCCTGAGGAGAGTACAATTTGCACTAAGTTTTCTGCTCCCTTGCCTGTGGACGTCTTTCCTTGCTGCTGTAGAGACCAGCAGATGAGTGTAAAGTGGAATCAGTTTCCTGAAGACCAGAATGAGCCAGGAAGAGTTCAAAGGAGGTCTGCTGGGAAGATGCAAAACTTCTGGTGAGCCTGATTAAGAGTCGGGCAATTTTCTGAAGAATTTTAATGGAAGACTTCAGTTACTTTAGTCAGGCTGCACTCCCTTCTCTGCACCTTGCAGAGACACTCAACCCTGAAATACTGCTCTTCTACAGTAAATTAAGTTCTTTCTGACCCACATAACGATATTGCTTCTCCAGTGTATCTAATTTGAAGGGAAGAAATGAAGGAAAAGTTAATCTTTCTGACATTTTTTAATGAGTTCGATGCCTTCTATTTAAAGAGGAAGGAGGTGCCGGGACCTATCAGTCAAGCCAAACTTCACAGAGCTGCTGAAATGCAGATGTATGTATTTTTAACAATTGTCTGGGTAGAAAAATTAAGGATGCCCTGAAAAATAATGTGCAGAAAGACTGAAATGCTTTAACAGAAAGGACAAGTACTATCCCTGTGCTGGCGACACCTACAAGCTTCATGTAAAGCTGGAAAGAATTTGGCTCTCTTTCTGGTCAGTCTGTCTGGTAGGAAAATTTGGTGTGAGCAAAATTGACAGAGAAGTGACACAGCAGAACATACAAGCCAGTACAGCAGCATCTGTATTTTCAAGAAACTGAGATAATTCTCAAGAATATTAACAATCACTTCCTCAATATATCAGAAGTAAAGACATTTTGGGGAACAGAGGGATTAAGTATACCCAGACCGCCCAGAAGACCCCGGAAAGGGGATTTACTGAGGTGGCCTCACATGTCCCAGCAGGAGGGAATTCCCTGTGCCGAGTGCCATCTGCAACACCTGCTAGGAGAGCTCTGAACCAGGTCAGCATCAGCTTTCTGTTCAGTTTGTTCACCTGTATCATTTATAACCTTTTATTCCTGCTTTGCATATTTTCAATGTTGTGAACACTTCCCGTTGCATTTGACTGCAATTTGGATTAAGTGTTTTCAGGCATGATTAACAATAAAACATTCTTTGTTTTGACCTTCCTGGGACTGTTCCTCCTCTTTGCTCCCCTGAACCTCCTGCACGAGAACCAAACAGTAAAACGGTGTGTTTGCACAGAAACATCCTGATCTAGTTGGTAGCACAAGAATCCCATGAAGAAAATATGTCTTCCAGTGACAACTAGAAGCACCGGGTACCTTTCCTATGATTCAATTTCCATTTCAAAAATGTTCAAGGAGCACAAGAAAGGCAAAGAAAATGTGATTATTATGTGGACAAGATGATAGACTGAGGCTATTTTCAGCCAAACTTTCTGATTTATTCCACAGATGTTTTATTCCACATGATTTTCAGAGCAAAATCATCTGAAACAAAATTCTCAGTGGAACTGATTTACGAAGAAGAAACAGCAGAGTTTCAGCATCCCAGCTCTCTTAAGTCAAAGCAATGCAGAGGCAGCTGGGCTGAGAATGTTCCAAAACTATTCTGGAACCAAAACTATTTCATGACATAAGGAGAACTTTGCCACCATCTGACTTTTCACAGTTGGGTTTAAGAAAGTGCCTTGCTGAACCCCTACCCCAGACCTCAGCCTTAATTGTAAGCACTAGCTATAGAAAGGTATCTTGGTCTTGACAGGCTTACTTCTAACAAGGTGTTTTATATGCTGGTGTGTCACTGTTCATTAAATCCAAACACAAAAACGATCCTACATTTAAATCCCAGTCTAGAAGTTGTCTTCTATGGTTTATTTGAAACCTCTTTAAAAGTCACCTCTCTTTGAACAACAAATTGAGCTGTGTTGCTTTCAGGAATAATTGCTGCAATTTTTCTGTCTAAATGAAAATTAGGGAGCAGCCTTGCCCTTATTCTACCTCAGCTTTTTGCAGGAAAGGAAAAGTTATCACATCCCTCAGATATTTAGCACGAGTTCTCAAATGTCCCTTAAGCAGAATTAAAGAGTCCAGTGCTCCAAAATTTCCTGGAAGTAGGACGGAGGGTGAGTTAGAATATCAAAACACTTAGTTGTGCACATCCAGCTATTGCAAAGATATAACATTGCAAAGATATAACACGGCACCATGTCTTCTGTCTGCCAAAATGCATTTTAAGGTGAGAGATTTGTCTGAAGGAAGAGGAAAAAATTCTTTGGCACCTGTAAACCCCTTTTCATTCATTTAGAAAACAATTATATACTAGACATTATATCTTCAGTGGATGTCTTGTTCAGTCACACCGTAGGTGGGTTTATTTTTTTTTTATAGCAGCAACACAAAAAAAGATCAGGGCTTGCTGTGCGTCACACTTTTTTTTTTTTTTTTCCCCCCAGTTAATCCTTCTGTAATTCAGCTGGCTGCTGGTACAGCCAGGCACGGCACATTAGCATGGGCTGCTGGAGTTCAGGATTCACAAAAAAATGTACTGGCCATGAATGGTTCTTTATTCTGATCCAGCAAGCTGGATGCTCTTGCAAGTTCTCTGTTCACCACCGTGTTTGCCTGTTAGTAACCTGTATTTTCAGGGAGAACAGAAATATGCTGGACCCTGCATTGCAATGAGTTGCTGCAGGGTGGGAGGTGTCTCACAATCCTTTTTCCTTTCTCTGTCCTCAAAACGTATCTCACGAACAGGCTCAGAGAACAGTAGCAAGATGTTGGTTTGTGCATTCTGTGCACCATTCACAAACCTGCCGTGTCACTTATTAGCAAGAATTAATTCGAGTGGCAAGCTGCAAAACGAGACCACGGCCCATTCGGCGAGGAGCTATTCAGCTCCAGCTGGATGGAATGCTCTAACACGGCCCGTTGGTTGCTCGCTCTGCCTTTGACTCAGATGATGAGAGTTAGCTCTAGGAATGCCTGTGATGGAGAAGCCTGTTCAGACCTGCCCAGGCAGCGCCAGCGCTTCCCTCTGACTCGTGCAGGAGTTCGGGCAAATTGGCCTTTCCAGTAACCTCAGCCCCTGGGGGAGGAGGCTGAAAATGAATACTGACAAAAAGCCAGCAAACGCACGGTAACTGCCCTTACAGAGATTCCAATTAAATACTATAATTTAAATGCTACAGTATAAGTTGATAGAGAATGTAAATAAATATCCATAAATTAAAACTAACAAAAATGCTGGGTTTTGCTTTACTATAATATTTTAGGGAAATAAGTTTTTCTCTCTCTTTCCTACATTTCTAAGAAAAGCAGAGTCTTCATTTTGGCCATGGGTTTTTGTTTGGATGAAGCTGTAAAGACCATTCATATAATTTTATGAGGCTAGCCCATGTATAATTTTGATGCTTTATTTTCACCATTTATATTTGACCAGCAGATGAAAGAACAAGACAAGGGAGCATCCTCACACCAGGAAATGACAACCAGAAAGTGCACTGCTTCAAGACCACCACAAACAATAGCAAAGGCGGCTGAAAGCTCAATTGTGCTGCGTCATGGAAGGACAACTTGAAAGCTCCTCTAATTTATGCCCCTCTGCGTTGGTCATGAGTGGCCAGAAAGAAAAAGGAGCACGCTGAGAGAGTAATATGGAATTTCCTTTGCCAGCTGCCTGGTGTGAAAGAAATGTTTACGCAAAACCGATCCTTTTGAGAGCTGCGAAACAAAGGTGAAGACCCTCATCAAACCACCAGTGCAGCACATCTGCATTGCGCTGCATAGAACACCTCAGCTTCCAGTCTTCAGAAATGAAATCTGACTCCTGAGAACTTCCCTAGGATTTTATACCATCAAGAAATCATATAATACAAAGGTACCACTAAATAGTAAAGAACTTAAAAATGCAATCACAGTATTGCGGTGAAAACAAGCGCAGCAGCAACTTGCCGGGGAATGAAAGAAAAATCTCACGCTGATATAGAGAAAACATTGCGACCTCAGATACAAATGAGTATTCGCACAAATCACAGGCTTCCTGCGGGATTCATAAAGTGAACTACGGCACTGAACACAGAACAAGTCTTTAGCAAGTAATAATACATTATGACACAGCATTGTACAAACAATGAACTTCAATTTACTTCAAACCATTGGAATATCCTTTACTAAGCATCAGAAATTGCTGGCACGTATAGTATATAAAAGGTGATTTAATTATAGGAGGGGAAAGAAAAGCCACCCAAATGCTCCATTACCTTGCATATAGGAAATGAAGTTTTTCCTTTCTACTTAAGAAGGGACAGTAAGGGTCAGTAAAACAGCTACTTACTGGTGTGCAGTATTCCACCATGGGATAGTGCATTTTATGACCTTTTGCAACACGGCCAGAGAAGAAGCAACTTTGGCAGATGTCATAGTTAAAGTGCTTTAAACTTCTGTACCTAAAAGAGAAGAAAAAAAAAATCCATGGCTTCAGCGCTTTGTATGTGAATGTTTCATATCTGCTTGCCGAGTTTTCTGCATTAGTAAGTTCTCTTCCCTGAGACATCACACAGTGTGTAATGCCAAGCAATACTCCTCTGCCACCAAGGGATAGGTATTGCGGTCTCAGATGTTTATTGAAGATCTGCATTTTCAAAAAATTTTTAACACTGGGCAACAGTGAGGATTTCTACACCATCAGTCTCTCTTAACATACGAAAGACACTGCCACACTTTTTGTTTCTGTAATGCTAATTTCAGTTCCTTTGCTCTTCATCCTGATTCCTAACACAGAATGTCCTGAGGAAGTAAAATTCAAATAAGTAATGCCATCCTCAACAAGTTATTCCAGTAAACTACTAAGTGCTGCATACAAGGGAGGAATTTGTTTGTGTCCTTCCCAGCACCTCTATCAAAACAATTTTCCTGTATGGCATTTCATCCATGCAAAACTCCGAATGCACTTTCAGGCGATTATTTAATCTCATCAGCTCTATGAGGCAGCTAACTGTTGTATCTGCTATGCTCAAGTGCTTGAAAGAGCCGGAGGCATAAGGGTTGTCTTGTTCCAAATACGCGAAGCAGTACAGTCACAATGACCTCAAAAGAGCATTGTTTTATATGTACTGAGGCGCACAGTATTAGCTTTCTAAAAGCCTTCCAATACAATATCTTTTTGTCAAGTGTGTACACAGGGTTTCAATGACTTGCAAAGCCAGAGAAAAAATCTGCGACAAACAGATTCTACTATCATGATAATAGATTTGTTATATAAATTTAAGAGACAGATGAGATCAGTCAAGTAAAATTAGATGCAAACACAGAGCTCCAGTGTTCACTTCCCGAGTTCTCAATGCTCACTACAGACTATCCATTCACTTGCCATCCTTTGATTTTCCAAGTGCCGCGTTTTTCAATTCCACCTACTTGTCTTTGGCTGTTTATACAAAACCATGTAAGTAACTCATACTGGTTCATAGACTGTATCTGAGAATTAGACTTTGTGGATGTGTTGAACTACTCACATCCCACCCCTAGCTCTTCCTCAGTAATATCTATCATTTCCCAGTTAAGATATTCAAGGGGAATAAAATCAGGAGAAGAACTTAGATGCTATCAGAGGAACAGCCTCACTGGAGGAAAAACTCAGGTTCAAAACAAAGCAAAACCTTCATTATTTCCTCCGTTTCCCACTGCCTGTGAAATTGCATACTAGAAAGCACTGCCCCACTACTTGCATAAAAGCAACATTCTCACTCTCCCAGGTTAGAGCAAAATGATGGCTTTTCTATGTGCTACTGTTTGCTGTTGTCCTCTATTTGGGTTTTAGAAACAAAATTAAAGAAAGCTCTTTGTAAACAATACGATACCATAGAAGGAGAAATGCCAATGGTAAAAGAAGACTGTTCATAAAAGGGACAGAAACCATACAAAGCAGCTATTGCGAAGCAAAGTGATAAAACAAGTCTAGGCATAATTGAAAGTGGGTATTTACTTAGCTGTTAAGTGGATTCTCAACAGCCATACCAACACACAGCCATTTTACAACACAGTGACTTATTCATTGCCATAGTAACCACGGTGTCGATCCAGATGTTTAAATAGACCAGCAACATTTCCCCCACTCCAGGTTAATGTTCCACCGACAACATTCTTTCTCTGAGAAATACACACGTAGCTTTACACATCTGAGAATTTTCAAGGCACTTCCTTGCTTTATACCATGACAGAAAGCAATTCATTAGGATTCAATTCAGAAAATGTAACTGCATGTATAGGATAGATTGAATGTAAAGCAAATCGTACTAGTTGTGCTATCTACTAATACTTTGGTTGAGCCACGGAAGGCAAGAGCAGGAGGGCACAGAGGAGGAGTCATATCTTAAGTGACAGATGGCTTTTGTTCTCTTTAACCCTCACATCACTGTACCCAGTCTAGATGTCACCCTCCCTTGTGCCCTGCCACCATTATTTTTTCCCTGAACAACACGCATAAAATCAAGCACACGATTCGCCTGGCAACAAGCAGAGCTCTTGATCCACCAAGCAGTAGTACACGTGGAAAGGGAGCGAGCTTGTACCTGAATCCAATAATCGGACACTCCTTGCAGATGTTACACTTCGCTTGGTGTTTGGCGGTCTCAGCAGCAGCCACCCTGTGCAAGACGGGCAGCCACACCATGGACTGTGGTTCCAGCCTCATCCAGTCCAGGAAGAGGGCTGCTTCGATCTCCGGTTTGTTGTTGGCCTGCAACACAGGGGGGGAAGAAAGACAGGGGCTGAGCACAAGCGATATGTCTGCCACCAGCTAATTAACACTTCAAATAGTTCGATTCCTGCCTACTCTGTGTCTTTTACCTGAATATACTCTGGCTTTTCCCCCAGTCCAGTCATTCATACCCCAGCTCACCCCCCAAAAAAACCACAGCCAACCCCCAAAAAACCCCAAACAACAACAAAAAAACACTATTGTTATTAACGTTTCAAATCTCTCTTTCTCTCATTCCCTATTACAATAGACAGCACTACCATGTACTCTGTCACAGAGAAAATCATCACTTACAGGATCATCTTTAATGCTTGATCTCACATTTCCCATCTCTTATCTGAGCCTGCATAGCACTGCTTCTCACCTATTTTAAAACCAGTTTGTATTATCCGAGCCCTAAAAGTTGCGCGTCTCTTCATCAAAATTCCTTAGTTGTTAACGTCCTTCATTATCAAACCAACCTTTCTTCTAAATGCACACATAAGGAAATCATTCAAATCCCTCCTTAAGCCTGTTGTCAAACATGTAACCTCTCAGCCTCCTTAAATACCTCAAAATCCCTCTTCCCACCATATCATCTCTGAATTTCCTGTCATTGCCTGCAAGCACAATACACTTTTGTCCCACAGAATACAATCGATTTAGCCTCATATTCCACTACTTTCCCTACTCATATTCCCACCTTCACCTCTTTGCCAGCAGCAAAAGAGACTATGAACACCTCCCAGCAGTCCCATTCCTCTGCCACCTTCCCATCACACCCTAACCACTATGGTTATTTCAGCTATCTCTTCCATGGTGACTTCGAGGCAGCTCAGTCACGCGGCTGAATCCCATTGCGACAAGCGCTGTGCACACACCAAAAAATGATGTCTCACCCCTCCCTGGCAGCACCTACAGTATGGGAAAAGAAACAGCAAAGAGACACAAGAAACACAAGGCAACGGGGGTTGACAGCAATCTATCTACACGGGCAGAGGTCACATCGTACCGGCAGGCAGAGAACAGTGCCAAATAAAGGCAAAGGGATTTTAAGGAAAACAGCGAAGGGACAGAGTCATAGAATGGTTTGGGTTGGAAGGGACCTTAAAGATCATCGAGTTCCAACCCCCCCGCCATGGGCAGGGACACCTCCCACTAGAGCAGGTTGCTCAAAGCCCCATCCAGCCTGGTCTTGAACACCTCCAGGGATGGGGCATCCACGACTTCCCTGGGCAACCTGTTCCAGTGCCTCACCCCCCTCACAGGAAAGAATTTTATCCTAATATCTAATCTAAATCTTCCCTCTTCCAATTTAAAACCATTACCCCTTGTCCTGTAGGGTGGCGCAGAGCCTGCACAACGCTGAGAACCTAGGAGCTGGTTTCAGTGCTGCAGGCAAGGTGATGGAGCGGGTAGAAGCAGTGAAGGGCACTGGCGGGAAGAAGGGGAGAGAGGAGGACGGGTCCGCACAGGGAACAGCTCAAGCGATGAAGCCAGATACCGTCCTGCTCCATTTCTCTAAACCAGCACTACATGCTAATTCAAATTCCTTGAGACGTTTCCTTCCATGATACCCAACAGAATCAGCATATTTATGGGCTGAATATATTTAAATCATCTGTTTCCCTTTTTCTCTGGGGTTTCAAATACAGCCCTCTGTGGGCCAGTCTTTTCTATTTCAAACTTCACAAGGCAGACGGTCTTCCTTTGTGGTTCCAAACCTATTTGAAGCATTTAAATAAATAATAAGCATTAATGTATCATATACCTGGACCAAGATGAATAGGGTATTGAGTGCTGATTTTTTTAATGCTTGCTCTCAGTTACTTTTCCAGTTTCTCATGAAATCTGAGTTCTGTATGAGCTAACTAACACTTGATTGAGGTAAAAAGGCTAGCAAAGAATTTGGAGAAAAAACATCACAACTGATCAAAAGGAGAGAGCGCTATAGGGAAAAACAACTAGTTGCATGGCGTGAGGTTTTGGAGGGGGTGGGGGTTGGTTTGTTTTTTGCAGTTTTTCTAAAGCTAACACTGTTTATAATCTTGACAAATAAATTAACTGATCAACACTTGAAGACTGAGAAAAATGCAAAGTCTCCTAGACAGAACCCCCAGCCACAAGAGAGATGTGGACACCCTCCCTCCCCCCAAATATTTCCTGAGTAATGCATTGCATTAAAACAGACTTAAAATGCTGCTGCAATACTTTGGTTAATTAGAAACAAAGAGATTTTGTGGTCAGGTCATTCTTCTTGAGATGCTAGTTTGCGAAATCATCTAAAGACTCCTATGGCTGCATTTAAGATCCATGTATATGGATTTCTAGTACAGTCCTATACATCCTTTTTGGATATTTGGGGTAAAAACACCAAACCACAATATATTTACAGTTATTCAGATAAAGTCCCTCACAATTTAATATTCATTACAGGTCTTATATGAAATGGAATAAGCTTCTTTTTTCCCGCCACACACTGAAATATTTCTGAAGACTTCTGCATTAAATCTTACTCCTCTGCTTTTTCATGTAGCTACAGAATTTAGGAACCTCCCCAAAGAAAAAATAGAGAAAATCAGAAGTACAATCAAGTGCAGCCAACACTGGCTACAGAATTTGTTCAGAAGAGCGGATATTGCCTTCTGTGGCAGGACATCAGTGAATTCAATAGAATTAATTCTAGAACTCTCCTAAGAGAAAGGCATACTTATAAAATATGATCACCTATACGTCTGTTTTTCAGCCAGGGCACTAAAGGGGCTGGGAAGAGGCTTTCTGTGGCTCGCTTGGCAAGCCAGCACCAGCCAGGAACTACACTGGCAAACCATTACCCTGCCCAGCAGACTATACTTTCTAGACAAAAGTCCTCTAAACCTCAAAAAAATTTTCAGAGGATCTCTTTAATATGCCATTTTAAATAGAAAAACATGAAGTGTACGGAAATGCTGCAGTGCAAGCTGCAGCCAGAATAAGAATGAGCTGCTCAAAGCGCCGCTCTCCACTTGTAGCTGCTTTAAATTTGCAGCGAAAATGCTGTGGCGATGAAAGACTTTCTGTAACATCCCAAGATCTATTTTAATTTTGCAGTCACTGTCGATTGCCAGCAGTCCCAATAGCTGCCTACCCAGAGCTCTGCATGCTGCCTGTACAAAACCTGTGCTCAGAGAGATTAGGTGCATTAAAATGTATCAGAACTGGTTCTGAATTATATTACATGAAGATTTAAAGCCACGTGGAGAAAAGCTGGTCAGGGTCAGACAGTATAGGACAGACAGTTCTCAACTGTTCCCTGAGCTGCTATTACGATTTTTTTAATAATCTCTAAATCCGGTAAAGGCAGCAGCTGAAGATTTTACATAAGGGAAAAAGTCTGAATTCATACAGTTCATATCTGAACCAACAAGATCAAGCTGGAAAGAATATTAATGGTTCTTCTCTTGAACACATTTCTGTGCAACTCCCAATTTTTATGGTAATAACAGTGAATCATAAAGTAAAATTCATAAAGCCCTTTCCAGCTTACAAGTAACAATTTGTTATGGGGGACATTCAAATTCATTACGTTCCAGACATCTGTTTTTCAGTACTTATTTTGCAGAAACAATGGGGGGGAATAGGAAGTTGGGCGGTGCTAGCATCTTTATGCAATCTTTAGAAGTTGAATGTTTTTGGGTTTTTTCCCCCTCTTCTTCCAGCTAGTAGTTCAAAAAATATCCTATGCTATATTAACTTTATCTATCCAGAATATGAAATATGCTTAATATAGTTGTGATGTTACATGAACACCGTGATATGTTTTTGGACACAGTCAGACAACATAGCATAAATTTCTGATAACATTTTTAATGAGCTATATTCTGTTTAGCTGCAGTGTAGGAAATTAATTGGAAATAAATTAACATTGCTAATTTGATGGTGTTTGACATCCAGGACGGAAAGCTTTATGTTAAGGAAGCATTACTTTGGAAAAAGAAAAACGAGGAATGGGATTCTTGTGACTTGTTGAAGTTTAAAAATGCAGATTAAGCCATGAACAGCAGCCCTGTCTCCCAGGAGTCAGAGCAAACCCTGCTCAACCTTGTCTTCCACTCTTGAATGGTTTCCCCAATACACTTATGTTCTACCCGTTGCTAGCCGGTAAGAAAACAAAAGTCAAGAATTTATCGTGTCTGAGACAAGTGCTGTTTCATGGTCAAGAAAGAGAGGATGATTATAAGGGTAACTTTGAGTGATACACACTGCCTAAATCTGCCTTGATCCTTGGGGCAAATGCTTAAGATCATTATTTTGACCCCTTGCATTACACTTGATTGCATTGACTACTCCAGTCAATGTTTTTAGTGTTGTGGTAAAAAGTAATCCAATAAAACCCCATGAACCCAGAAGTGAATTAGTGCACAGTTTTATATCATTCACACTTGAAAAACACCATCTTCCTACTCTCCATACACTAAACCATTTTAAAATAGCTCCTTAAAGCAGTTCCCTTGTAGGACTCTTCAAGAGAGCCTCCCAAAGTCAGGCACAGGTTCACAAAATCCTGCTGAAATAAAACCCGAATTGCTGTTTTATGACATTTACAGCATAGCAGCTTGAGGAAAGACTTGCTAGTTCCCCTCAGGCCAACTCTCCCCTGTCAGAGTCAAAAGCAGAAAAAATAACCTATGAATAGAAACAAGGGCTGCCTGGATATATCAAAAGAGATGGAGTCCCTCAGCGGTAACACCACATTTTCATATAGACCTCTCCATAACTATATAGTTATTAGTAAACTGTATTGATATTTCCTAACTGTAAAAAAGAACAAACCAAAAAAACCCAACAAAACCAAATAAAAAAATAAACCCAACCCACTCCTCACAAAACAACTCTCCAAGCAATTCATATCACAGCACCTGTGGCCAAAGTCAGTATCAGGGTCCTGGCCCAGGATTTGCAATACCAAACTCTACCTGAAAAGACTAACAGGCCCCTATTTAGCCTTTTATTTATCTCAGTAAATATACAGGATTTGGACACAGATAAGCGGCTGTAAAAAACCGGCTGATCTTGCCGATCATTGATCAAGTACAAACCTAGAAATTAAGATTATACAATACAGTATATTAAAATACTTTTCTCTGTCAAAGTGAAATTAAACAAGAAGTTAAAATACAGATATGATTTAACTGTACATATTTTACTACTTCTTAGCTTCATCTGTACTGTTTTTGCATATCAAGTACTCCAAGCATACTCTCAGAAGAAAACAAAGTCATAAACTTAAAACAGTTTATAACTGAGAAACAAATACCAAAAATTTTATTGAGAAACAGCAAGACTCATTTTAATCCAAGTTGCATTCTGTGTTTGTATCACATTTCTTAAAACGTCCCAATGTCACAGTAACGAACCCAAAGCAGTGATGTGAATTTCTACGTCCTATTTACAATATACAAGGAAAGCATATTAATAATTTTCCACTGTGATTAAAACACAGAGCATGAGTCCTTCAGTCCATATCAATTCCCTATCCTGTTTACTTAAAAAATGTACCCATCGCAGAACTAAAAGAAAAGTGCTTTCACACTGCAGTATTACTGAATTCACTCAATTTTTCATGGATCTATCGATTGCTTTGATGCAGCCTGAGCCCAGGCAGAACGATATAGTCTTCAAATGGTCATTAGATAAAGCTTTTCGCTCTCACTTAAAAACATTTTTTTCTTTAAGATCTCAACGCAGAAAGTGCATCCCCCTGCACTGGGTAGGAAGAGTTCTGTAACATCCATTTTCTCCCAACGATTACTACCAGCACGTTTCTAAATATGAAGAAAACTATAGGAAGCAAGAGTGGGTGCAGGGAGGGATGAAAAGTAACAGGGCAGCAGCATCCTGCAGTAAGGGGACCCGCTCCTGCGGGGGTGTATGAAGTAAATTATGGAGAGCAAGAGTCAGTACTGGGGATTGAAAAGTAACAGCAGCAGCAGCCTGTGGCAACGGGACCCGCTCCTGGGGAGTGGGCAGCGCTGGCAGGACGGGGGAGTGGGCAGGCTGCTGCCAGCAGCGGGGCTGGGAAGCTCGCCCTCCCCAACCCTCCTTCCCAAGGACTTGCACTTCAAGTGGAAACACAGGAGAGATTTCCCCTGTGATCGGCCGGGAACAGTAAACATCCCCCTTTTTCTTTTTTTTTTTTATGCTGTTGTGCAGACAGACAAGGCCGTTGCCAGGGCACCTCACCTAAGGGGGCTGGGAGAGCCATTTCCGAAGCACGCATTTGTAGCTGGCTTATCATCACCAGAAAGGGGAAAAAAAAAAACCCAAACAAAAAACTACCCTAAAGAAAAAGCATTCCTCACCGTGGGCGTACAAAGACAGTCTTAATTTAGTTTCCACACAGTAATGTAAACTATGAATCCCCACACTATTTTTAAAAATTGAATTATCTCACTTCAGCCAAAGGAGGCCGCTGGGAACCCTGTGCAATCTCCCCTCAGCCATCCAGCTCTTCTGTTTCCCAGCTGCTCCCTGGACCCCCCAGCACCTCTGCACTGCCCCCCAGCCCAAGGGTCCGTGTGTCCCCCGTGCACCATGACCCTACACCAAAAGGACCTTTCTGCACTCCTCTCCTTTCTCCTGGTCAGGTCTTATTTCTTGTCCCCTTCCCCATTCCTGGCTGCTCCTTTCTTTTTTGCCTCATCTTACCCACCCTTCTGTTTCCTTCATCACTGTTATTTCCTAATCCTGTTCTTACCATCATTCCACTCCTTAGTTCGGTCTCCCTCCCCCCCCTATCAGGGTTCTCCCTATGCTTGAATTTTTTCTCCTCTCCCTAGGACTCTGTCCTCCATATTTTTGTATTTCCCCTCCTCAGTTGAGCCTCCCTCCCCCTTTCTGGTCTTTCTAGATGATCATCTGTTCTGCTGCAACCCAGGTCAGAAACCAGCCTCTGATTCGGCAAGTTAAAATGAGGTTCACCTGGGGGAAAAAGAGAGGATGAAATTCCTCTTACTGCAGGTAAGCAAAAAAACCTGATTTTTCAGTGTAGGTAAGAGCAGGAAATCTCAGGTTTTCCGATGTTCTGATTCACGAACACGCCAAAAAAAAGGGTGGGGTTTTATTGGAAAACGTTTTTGTCAGATCCCGAGGTCACTTTCCTTATCAGTTTCTCTACAGTGTTGTAAGTGCTGTTGCCATTTACTTGGGAAAACGATAGGATCCAGTGGGTCCTAATTTCCAAGGAAGGTCAATTGCACAAATGAGCGTTTGACCATGGATTTGTTGCAGCAATATTTTGTGTTGGTGTCACTTGAAAGCCCAACATGGAACTTGGGCTTGAAAGCCATGGGCAGGGGTTTAACCCAGCTATCAAAGTTGCTATGTGTAGTTATTCAGCATGCAATATCCACCAGGCTATGGTCCTGTAATTTGGAAATGGCATCAAATACAGCATAGAATTACAAAAGGTCAAAACATGAGTGATGGAAATGGGAAAATGTGAATCCTGTAGAATTCACCTGACGAGGTTTAAAAAGTAGAGAAAACAAACGTCCCATCACAACTGAAGTTTGTGGTGATTTTAGAATTAGATTCTTTTCACAGTCACTGTGTGTAAGAAGGCTATTTCCAAACATTAATATTCATTGAAAAAACTTGCTGTGTTTTGCTTACTACAGAACTGAAACTACTACATAATGAAACTTGAGCAGCAGGCAAAAAAAGCAAACAACTCCCCCCTCCCCATCCCCCTCCAACCAAACAAATCCCTCAGGGACAGGGAATGGGGGAAAAAATCGTTTCTTCCATTGTCATGTAGAAGATGCATAGAGAGTTAATCACAGACCATAGATTACCTCCCCTCCTCTACCTTTTCATTAAGCAGCTGTCTTCATCTTGTGCAATCTGCTAGTAGTTAGGGTAAGGATGAATAATTCCCTTAGCTCTCTTCCTCCCCAGATTAAATAATTTACAAGTTTGAAAAAGAGCCTCCAGTTCGCCGTGTATTCCTCAACAGACAGGACAGGAATTCTTTCAGTACTTTTTTTAAAAAAACGATATTATCCATTCAGGCAGCGGAATGAGCTCATCGAGCGCTCGTTACCCCTAGACGGTACTGCAGGCAGTCGCTCCTTTCCTATCGCTCCCCTGGGCACCTGACTGTCACTGGTAGATATATCCCCAAAATTTAGATTAACCATTGCTGTTCGCTTACATGCAGCAATAAATGGTCACCTACTGCTGGCAACAGAAAATTGCAAAATCAGGAGCTGCTGTAACAAAGGTTTAAACTTTTTGCAGGGTTCAGTTGTAATACAAGCCTTGATGACAATTATTTGCTGTCTGGATAACAGCATAATCTGGGCTTCTTCCACCAAGGCCAGAGAAACGGGTCAATTCACAGAATCACAGAATGATATAGGGTTGGAAGGGACTTCTGGCGATCATCTAGTCCAACCCCCTTGCCAAAGCAGGTCCACCTAGAGTAGGTTGCACAGGAACGTGTCCAGGCAGGTTTTGAGTATCTCCAGAGATGGAGACTTTACCACCCCTCCGGGCAGCCCGTTCCAGTGCTCTGCCACCCTCAAAGTAAAGAAGTTCCTCCGCATGTTTAGATGGGATTTCTTATGTTCAAGTTTGTCCCCATTTCCTCTTGTCCTGTCACTGGGCACCACTGAAGAAAGACTGGCCACATCCTCTTGACACCCACCCTTTAAGTATTTATAGGCGTTGATCAGAGCCCCCCTCAGCCTTCTCTTCTCCAGACTAAAAAGACCCAAGTCCTGACAAGAGGACTAATACATCTTGTCAAAGAACAGTTTAATACACCAGTGAACTCCATTAAACAACCTTTGGCACTCTAATCCTTCTTCCAGGTTTTCAATCCTCTTCCAAATGGACAGGCTACCTCAACAAATAATAACAAATCAGAAAAATAATAGTGAGCATACAAATATGAACTTACAAACTGGAAGCAGCTTCTGACGCTCGGCTCAATATTGCTGCCCCCGAAGGAGGCCACTTCCCCCAGCTGCCGCGGGATCTGGATGGAGTCATGCAGCAGGAGCCCCAGCCGGCGCTGGTCACAGAAGCCGGTGGAGCTGGCCACTTGCTTGAACAGATCTGGAGGAAGGGAAAGGACACCTGTGCTAAAGCATCACACCAGGATACGGCAAATAGCACAGAAGTTTGTGCAGTCAACAGCCTTGGCGGACATGAACCCAAATGCATCTTCAGTTTGGCTGCTTCTCATCCCATAAAAAGTGCTGGGTTTTTTGTTTTTTTTTTTCCCATTAAATAAGCAGTCTAGTGATATTTTTTAATAGCATTATTGGCTCGTACCTTGGGAAGGAAGGTCATTATAACACAGCACCTGTGCCATTACTGATAATAGCAGCTGTGATTCTATTACACAGCTAACTAAACAGCACGGCCTTTGAGCCACAGCAACATAAATGTTTTAAAAATATTGTTTAATAGTAGAATAATCTCATACAAGTCTTGCAATCAACATAGAACTCAGAGAATTAATTTCTTTTTCAGTTGAGTTGCACTGAAAAACAAGATCTCCCTAACTTTGATATATCATAATCTTTTACTTCAAGAGTATTTCTAAAATGAAAGAAAAACATTACAGTATGACAGAACCTGCCATCCACCAGGAATGTTAACATCACATTAGGTTTTCATTTCTGAAGTGAAATATCACTTGAAGCCATGTGCTGTTCCTGCATCACTCTAGGAAAGAATTCTTACAGGACAGAATTACTATCCCTTACAAGCTCAATTTAAATGGGTGGGAATTAGTCATACTGCACATACATTGAGGAGGTTTTAGAGTTCGGAATGATAATAAAAAATCACGTTAGCATTAACTGAAATATTTATTTGGTAATATTCCTGTTGAAAATACATGACCTGAATAAATTCTCCTTACTATTCAGAGAGTTGAAATAAAAAAAAAAAAAAATCACCCCAAAAAGAGACAGAGAGACAGCTAGAATAAATACCCTTTTTTTGGAGCCCTCTAAATATTTCACCTGAAACCAGGGATACAATTATAAAGGTGCTTCAGCACCACTCAAGATAACTTTTTTAATGCTGCTTTAACACCTGTTTTCTTCCAAAGGAATAAAGGAAAGGATAAAGAAAGGATTACTTTTTAATTACATGAGTTTCACTCCTCCCAAGTCTAGTTTTATAATAAATACTTTGGGGATAAATCCTTCCATTAACTCTGCAAGCCTGAAGAAGCCATATAAATGAGAGAAAAAAATTTAAGGGGTGCGACTCATCACATACTTGCAATACTAACAGAAATTGCACTATGACTTTGGGATGGATGGTGAAGCCAGACCACAACCTGGCAGACAATTCCTTCCTCTCCCACAAATGATTCATCTTTCAATTTCCCCATCATTAAAACATTAAGTGTTGTACAACCTTAAAAAGGGGGTTATGTGTTACTGTGCACACACACTGCAGGACACTATAAAATAAGAATAAATATTTTCCTTTAAAACTTTCATAATGCTCAATGAAATATAATTTTGGAAAACATTGGTAGTCACTAATTTTCTTAAAAGACTTTCTCAATACCTTTTCACAACACAAGAAACATCCAGAGATCTAAACTATGACATTCATAGTGATTGCCCTAAAGTCTGATCCAATTATATAGTCGTGCACAGATGCTGTTATTGGAACTGTCTGGTTTCTCTTTAATGTTCTTCAATTTTCATTAGTAGAAGAATAGAATAATAACAATTGGTAGAGAATTGCTATGGTATTGGGTCAAACCCTAAAGGTTGGTCTTTAAAAAAAAAAAAAAAAAAGCAAGCATGAATGAGGGATACCAGTTAATTTAACTGAAAGTTACTCTTCAGAACTACTCTTATCATTAGATCTTTTCTGGATCCTAGCCTCACTAATGAACTGATTCATTAGTCAGATAAAACTAAAACTTCAAGTGGAATTTTTTCAAGTATTTCAGGATTCAGTCTATTAAAATATGCAAAATTTGCCTACCTTTAATATTTATTTAAAGATAGCAACTATATTTAAGCAAAACGTCCATAATAAGATCCTGACCACATTGTGGAAAACATTTTAAAAAGATAATATATTTTAAAATGCTGTAATGCAAGATGCCTTGTAGACATGCATTTTTGTGTATGAAGGTGTGCTAAACCAGTGGTCTCCAAAGGGAGGGTGATCCAGGGGATCAGGGGATGTGCAAGACAATCCACTGGGGTGTAGTAAGAAAATATTTTTTGTTCTGTTAATAAATTAAATACAGAAATTAAATAGTGTTTACTTCATCTTTATCTCTTCCTATTTTAATTTGTTTTTGTTTAAGCTTTATAATGTAAGTAGTATATTAGTACATGTATATAATTTATAAATAAATATACATACATTGGAGGTGCATGCTTAAAAATTTTTTACCAATTGCAGTGCGTGATCAAAAAAGTTTGGAGACCGTTATTCTACACTATCTAAAACCATACTGAACAAATAAGTACAAGGTGGAGCAAATTAACACACTTTGCATTCAGACTATCTAAAAGAATGCCTCTGTGTGCTACTTAAATATTTATGCAATAAACAGGAGGAATGAAAACAGAACATAAACATAAACTAAAACCAAAATAATTACATTGACTTACATCTATATTTATCTTCCAGGTGTGCTTTACAAAGGGACACAACACCAGTTTTGAAAGATAAGACACGGATCCTTCCCGTTCGACCCCTAATGAAAAAGAAACGTTGGCTGATGATATGATGCAGTCATGTCATAATTTGTTTGCTATAACGATGTTCACTGCAATACCATAGTCATCATAAAGGAAGTCCTACACAGAACCATGTAGCATAGCAAACATCGGCTGGTTATTAGATAAGCTAGAAATGAGATACAAGATATGGTTGTGGCTCCACAGGCATAGCTGAATTGGACTGTGCCATTGTATCGATTCAACCAGAAATGCCCTCGTTCAGAAAAAATTACCTCCTTTTTTATGACAGAAGTGAGAGTAAAGAGTCTTTACCCTACACTTACATGAAAAGGCTTCTCTAGGAACTGCTGTTATTCTCAGAGATGATGGGGTCCCTGACAGAACAGGAAACCATCCCTTTTGCTAAAGACAATTTAACTCCACTTTAATTAGAAATGCAAAAGGCTGGGCGGACCTCGTTGCTGGCTGGGATTAAACCACGAGAGCGATGCAGCAGTCGTTTTTAGAAAGTCTTTGCTTATTCTCTTGTCAGCCCTGCCCTGACTTGTTTGAGGAGGAGCCAGGCATGAAAAAGCAGCCTCTGCCAGCAGCGCGCAGCAGCACAGGCACTTGTAGGACATTCAGGTGAATGATGAAGCTTGCCTAGAAATCACGAGGAGGCAGGCAGGCTGCAGAGTTGTGCCATTAACGAGCAGACGGGGTGGTTTCTGAGCTCCTCCTGTATACACTCAAACCTGTCCCATGCAGTGCCAAGGGGCTGGTGCACCTCCACACCTGTCCCCGTGCCGCCTCCGGTCAGCCTCCCCTTCACGCTCTCGCCTGCCTTGGGACACTATTAATTTTGCTTTTTAACATGACTGCAGTAAGAACATCTTCCTCTGCGCTGCAGGCAACGCGATGACAAACCTTGCCATCTTCTCCCAGTCATCTGGTTTAGCGCAATTTACTTCCAGTTGCTGGCTTCCCCCAAGACTTTTATTACTGATAGCATTTCCAAAATATATAACATCTATTGCAAGGGCAGACATACACAACATAGGAAGCTAATGCCTAAACCCAACATTTTTGAAGCAGAGCCTTATCAACAGCTTTGAAGCATCACCACTGGGAGTAAGATAAGTCATGTACAAGCATGCCATTGTCATGCATCGCGCTGCACTGTTCGGCAGAGGCATGTTGCCTTTTTAATGCTATGAAAGCGTTGCAGGAGCCGGCGATGCTCATTTCCCCCCACACCTCCCCTGCAAACCTTATAAAAGGTGCAGACGGAAACTGGTGGGCAAAGCCCAATGTGCAATTTGGAACCTTTTACTAAAGAATCCTGCATTTTTCATCACTGATAAGCAGTTGTTGTTTACCTATACTTTCCACACTCCACTCCTCTTACTCCTCTCCCTCCAATCTTTTCCAAATTAATTATCATCTGTGCCCTGAGAAACTCCTGCTGATGAACACCAGGCTCATGCAAATTATACAGGAGAAGAATGCAGAATGATGATTTCCCTGCAAGGCATATCAAATTGAAACTTGCACAAATCATGAGTTGTTCAGTTCACTCTCCTCTCCTCCCAAGTCAAACCAATAATTTAGCATGCTACTGCAAATGAGCATGAGTGACTGATCAATTAAAACAAATCTGAAACGTGTTGGATTTGCAGAGCTGTGCCCATAATTAGATCAGTCATTGACTGTGAATTTGATTAATATCTTTACAAATGACAGTTTTCAATTATAAGAAAAGTAAAGATTCAGTACATTTAATTAAATGTCTCCAGTACTGCTATGCACTTCGGTTGATCTTTGCCTATTAAGTTTACAATGAAAACTAAACACATGTAACCCCAAGGTCACCTCTCTTACCAGCGTAATTCCAACCTGAATTTCAGCAAAATAGCTACGAGCTTTCCTCACACATAAAACCCCTCTCTGTTTCATTGTGTTCTGCAATACACAGCTCTCTAGCATACCTACGGAATTGCCTGGAGGCAACCAATTATAATTTCTAATGTTGTACTTTCAGCACACTGCAACATAAAGAAAACTAGACTGGACACGGCAAATCAAAACCGGATGGTCCAGCTTAGCAGCAGCCTGTGGAACGACCTTTGTTTCCCTCTTTGCCTCTAACGTGGCTCATCTGGATTAACATCCATTCCAAATCTTTTCTTTGTTTTTCACTAACCAGGTATCTTCATTTATATGTTATTCATAGTTGATGATAGTTAAGAAGTGGATCAGAGTTCTGTGGAATTTTAAGCAGATTAAAGAAATAAAACCTGGCTCTTCAATTAATATAGCTCCATTCCCTACAACCAGTTGACTACATTAAAATATCATGTAATCTGGGTAATCCACTTCACAGGATATTGCAGCTGCTTGCAGAGGATGTTATAAGCAACTGGCTTATCGGAGGTGATCCTGCAGGAAGAGACTCTGTAGGAATCTGTATTTCTTTTTTGGTAGGTGATCATCAATGCTTCAGTGTTGTGATAAAGGGTGGATGGAAGAACAATGTTATGGCAATTCACTTCAATATGGTTCAAAATGTCAATGGAAATACAATAATTGACCCATGTCCTTCCATTTCTATACATAAATGTTTATTCTGCCACAGTAATGAGTGTGTCTCGCTGAAGGTGGCTGATAAGAACCTTTAAAAAACAAATGAAGACTTCCTCTGACTTTTTTTCTTTGTTTCTTCACTAAATTCATCAAATACAAAAATAATGGCTTATTCTAAAATTACCTTCCAAACATGTGTTGGAATTTATCTATGCATTATGAGCAACATCATTAACCCACTGAATAGGAATACTCATAAATATTCTTAAGGTAAATTTACTCTGTTGTTTTTATAGGTACACATTTTAAAATTAAATTTTAGATGAAGTATTCCTCAAATCTCCTGAATTTTAAGGGTTGTAAACACACTAGATTAGAGATGAACCTCTTCCATATTTGGACAAGAATTATAGACTGAAAGCTATAGAAAATGGACAGCTCTGAAAAGGTTTAACATGCGGAAGTACAGACACAGGCAACAGTTTATATAATAGTGTTCATACTGTTGCTTCTTGATAATTCTTTTGAATTCCTTTATCTAAATAAATTTTAAAAGCCATGCAAAATCGTGACCTACTGAGGACATGCAGTTTCAGAATTGCTCTGAACGCTGAAATCTGTTTATAAAAATCTGGTTTCCAGTTCTCTTATTGCTTAGTTTAATAGAGCTAGGATTTCAAGCCTAACCAAGGGCTGTACTGATTCAGCGAAACATGGCCATTAAACCATTAGGTTTACTAACCTTCCGCTTTAACTACTGTTTTTTCCAGTTTCAAGCCATTCATTTTATAATGAGGCAGACAGCTCATTACCCCTTTCCCCTTCCCCTTGTTCTGTTGGGAAGCTCCTGAGCACCCCGCGTTCAGAGCACCCATACATACGTGTCGTAGACATTCAGCAGCCAGTTGAGGCACATGTCCACGCAGAGAGGAACGTTGACCAGGTTATTGTGCTCTTGTTCCAGTCGATCATAAATGGTGGTCAAGCAGTTAATGATCTGCAGAATATCCATTGGCTGGTCGTTTTGTTTGAGGTTGTGCTGGTCCAAGGCATCACATGCAGCAGACAGACTCAGGAGATCCACTGTTGAAATAAATAAAAAGAAAAAAACCACAATAAAGTTTAAAGAGAAACAGTCGTTGTATTAACCATACCCCAAAAATAAATACAGAGATTTATTTGGCTTACATGCCTGGCCAGAGGACATTTTATGACCTCTGAAAGTGAAGAGCAAGACTGGTTTCAAGACTCCTACAGGTGCCCTGTTTATTCAGCTGCGGTCTTAGAGAGCAGTGTCCATAAAACTGTGTCTGTAAAGTACCTATTATGTTATTGGATCCTATGGAAATATTACATGTAAATTATTATATAAGTGAAAATGACATATTTCATATTCCTACAGGTAGGCTACTACTCGACTACTACATTGACCAAATATGCTCTAAATATAGTACACGTCATCAGCTTTCCTGAGACCTGCCATCCATTGTGTACAGAAGTCAAGCGATCTTAACTGAAGCAAACTCCACAAGAAATACCGAACTGGGATTATTCTCTCTGTTACTTTTCCTCTGGTGAGAACAGGGAAAAGAAGGTTCCAGAAATGTTAAATGCCCTATTTCATAGAATCATAGAATCATTTAAGTTGGAAAGGACCTTTAAGATCAAGTCTAATGGTTAATCTAACACTGCCAAATCCAACACTAAACCATGTCCCTAAGCATCACATCTACACGGCTTTTAAATACCTCCAGGGACAGTGACATAACCATTTCCCTGGGCAGCCTATTCCAGTGCTTGATAACTCTTTCATTGAAGAAATTTTTCCTAATATCCAATTTAAACCTCCCCTGGTGCAACTTGAGGCCGTTTTCTCTTGTCCTATTGCCTGTTACTTGGGAGAAGAGACTGACACCCATCTCGTGACACCCTCCTTTCAGGTAGTTGTAGAGAGCAATACGGTCTCCCCTCAGCCTCCTTTTCTCCAGGCTAAACAACCCCAGTTCCCTCAGCCTCTCCTCATAAGACTTGTGCTCTAGACCCTTCACCAGCTTTGTTGCCCTTTGCACACACTCCAGCACCTCAATGTCTTTCTTGTTGTGAAGGGCCCAAAACTGGACACAGTACTCGAACTGGAGCCTCACCAGTGCTGAGTATACAGGGGGACAACCACTTCTCTATTCCTGCTGGCCACACTATTGCTGATACAAGTCATTGGCCTTCTTGGCCACCTGGGCACACTGCTGGCTCGCATTCAGCCAGCTGTTGACCAACACTCCCATGTTCTTTTCCTCCAGGCAGGTTTCCACCCAAGCCTGCAGCATTGCATAGAGTTGTTGTGACCTAAGTGGGTCACACACACATATTAACATCAACAGCAGCATCACACTTTGGGGGACAACAAATCAGAGAGTTATGGGATGTTGGTTTACAAAGTAAAACAGTAATAAGAAAAAAATAAATTAGAAAAATGAGACTATTGATTCAGATCTTCCTGCTGCCACATGAAAACCCTTTGTAATTCCTTGCATTGAATTTCCAGGGTGTGAGCAAAGGGGATATTAAAGCCCAGACACTTTTAGTCCTGCTCATGCCATGAGCAGTCACAAAGCACAGCACCATTCAACATGACTTGAGGGAGTAGGATTTGGCCCAAAGTGAACTATCCAAACTTATCCTGGAAATCCATCACAAAACTGGGAAACAAACTTACCCAACTGTGAGACCATTTTTTCTCTGATTGGAACAAAAATGTGTTTTATTGAGTCCTGGTAAGGACACAGCTCAGTCATGTCAAAGAAAATGTACAGAGGTTAAATGCAGAACCCCATGCAGGATTTTTTTAAGAACTTCATCCAGCTTAAGGACACATTTGCCAAATTCTCACTTGAGTATCCTATTTTATCAAGGATGAAGCTGACCCTTTGATGTCCTAGTGGAGCTGAAAAACACTTTAGCTGCACACAGGGCTGCTTGGTAAAGCTGCATGGACAGTACGCTGGGATTTCATAATTGCCAAAAGAATTTCAGGAGTATAAATTTCATTGGAAATCAATAGGGACTTCTGCTACTAAATCCCTTAAGCACTTCTGAAAATTTCATCCTATGGGCCTCACATACCCAGTGCTAGAGTGAGTAAGGAAAGTTTGGAATGCTATCCCCATTATTATAACAAGAAATTAACCTTTACATTGGTGACTGTGCAGGGTTTTATTGGAATTTTCCTTTTTTCTTATTATCATATAGATATTTATTAAAAGAAAATATTTTGGAATATTACGTTTAACCTACTAGCATATAAAATATAGCTATTCTAAGGTCAGTGTTATTCTGCTAAAGCATATTTATCAAACCCATTCCTAAGAGTCTCAGAAAGAAGCTTTTCTTCCAATAATTTTTTAGTCAAATTGGAAATAGAGCACTGCCTTCTCAACACCTTTAACTCTGAGCTTCAGGCTGAACTCTCAGTTCCTTTGAGACTATGAATCAACGGTAATTAAACGAACCCCTCAGGCATCTGAGTGGCAGCTTAATTATACATGCAGCTACTGCTAAACATGGGTCACTCCACTTTGTGAAAGCTTTTCCCACTAATAAGCAGCAACTTCTGAAAAGGCTTTCACCCCGCTTTTCATCAACCTCATGTCCTATCTTGAAGTGAATAACACATGTTCATCTTATAACAAGCAAAAAGTGCTCGCGACCCCACTCTGCTTCAGGGAACTTCTTTTTATGGGAAAAAGAGTGGCTCTGGCCTTCGCCACATTAAGCTCCTCCTGCACCTTTCCCACCAACATGAAGAAGGGGAGGAGGAAGGTGGGACCCTCTCTCAGAACCAGGAATTGCGTATTTCATTCCTGAAAGCAAATGGGGAGTTTCCATGAATGACAGACTTTCAAAAGACAAGCCCCAGCAGTCATATATACTGAAGAGTTTTATATTCATAGGTATTCAGTAATTTGCAAAGCTTTAATTGAATAAATCAAACCACTTCAAGCTTTGTACTTTTTGTGAGTTCTCTGACACTCTTTTGTTCTTTCCTCTTTAAAATTCCAAAACTGACTCCAAAATCTGTTTGAGCAGTAGCTTCTAGCTTATTTTGAAATCTAAGTCATCTATATAAATATTTCTCTGGCCTCTATGGCAAGAGGAAAAAATGTTAGGATGTTTCTAACTAGACACCAACCTGTGGCCAGATTGCGGAAAAAGTATAGAAGATGATCTGGAACAACTAAGCCACTGGAGGACCGAAGTGACAATTAACAGGCAGGAGAAAGTCTGCTGTGAAGGTCACATACTGAACTTGGAAAAAACTCAACATATGGCTGGTGATAAAACGTATAAATGGTGTTCCCAGAATGCAACATCATCTCGTCTGTAACATGCTGCTGTTGGCTGATACATTAAAAAAAATGTATTTAATCTAGCCTGTATAAAATTAAAGGAAAAAAGCACCCTAACGGAAGTTTCTGAATACTTCCTTTTGCTGCATCTCCAAGAAAAGTGTGTGAATACATCTCATTTCATTGACACCACAATGTTCAGATGTGGTTTGCACTTAAAGATCAGATCTTTTAAAAGTAGCAAACCAAGAAAGTCAACATGCTTTGATGCAATTATCAAAGGAAACCATACATTTAATAAAAAACAGTGCAATAGCTACACCTGGCATGCCCACAATAATTTTGAAGGCTGGGACAATAGAGCCACACACTAGATATTTCTAAGGTAACATAATACACAAGCATTTATTTGTTAAGGATTATCATTTTCCATAGGGTTCTTTAGGTTTAATGTCCTAGCACCTTACTGTTCACTGGGCTGATTTGCAAACTGAAAAGAAGCAAGTCTAAGAATAGTTTATTTTTAAAAGCATTTCTATTCTTGCCACCGAGGCATAGGCTGTACCTCCACTTCTGCAGGCCTTCTATTGTGCACACATCTTTAAAAGTGCTCCTCAGTAGACATCACTGCTCTGCTTTTTATAAAGTTTGCAGAAAATTTTAAATATATACACGCATATATATATATATATATGCGTGTATATATATATAAACTCATGAAATTGTAACACTGAAATAAAAAGAGCGAGCTGAAAGCAGACCCCACAGCAGGTGGAATTTTGGGATTTTTGGCTAGTGTAGAAGCCCTGAAACCCATCAATGTGCTCTATTTCTACTAGTGCCAAACTGCAGAAAAAGCATTTTCTAATGAGTTGGGGTTTTTTGGAAAAAATCTAATTAAACTGACTTCACAAGTGACATTGAAATCACAGAATATTCAAATAAAATGATGGAGTCTCCAAGCAAAAATATTTGTAAGAACAAAGACTGCTAACCAAATTCCTTAAATACTTTTCCTTAGATACAAGTATGAAGAATGCGCTAAAGTAATCACTGTAAGTGCCACTGCATGTCTCTGAAAACATCAATTCTCAGAAAATCTACCTAAGTGTAACCTCAAGAGATGAACTGACTTCAGCGCATAACTACAATTCCCCACTGTAAAGACCAAAATGAGTCTAGAAACATTTAGTGGTAGGCATCAGGGTAATACAGATAAAAAAGGATGCAAAATTTTGCACTTTCAGCCATAAAAACCTGTTGCAAGTTACACTTATGCACTGCCAGCTAGAGAAACTTATAATTCCAAATATTTTATTTCCTTATGTCAGTGCTGCACTGATTGTGGATACCTTTCACTGCCTATCACTCTGATTTCTTTACACTACCTTTCCATGATGAGTGTGGCAGGAGTGCTGTGCCATGGAAAGATGTTTGTATTTCTGATCATCAAAATTCATTGTCACTGCATTAATGTTGAAACCTTTAATCATGTTACAAGAATTTTCACTTATTGTTTGGGTTTTTTTCTTTTTCTGTTCTATTTTTTCATGCATTCAGAAATTAAATCTGTTCACTAGTGGAATTCACCCATGCTTATAAGCCTAAAAGTAAACATGCTCAAAAATATCAAGGTTTGACACAGTTCCAGAAAGCATGTGAGCACAAATCCAAACCTGAGGTAAATCAACAGTTGAGACATTTGCAACTGTGTCAGAAACTTAACCCTGTAATTAAATGCCAAATGGTGAATGTGAAAGTATTTTAATAACCTCCCAACCTGTGCCACCTAATAAACTGCTTGCTTTGGCAACTGATTGGCCACAAGCAAATTATTTAGCTATCAGGTTACAATAAACTGAAAAGGAAACATAACTGTAGTGACAAGTAGAATACCATGCACCAGTTGAGAGAATTAAAGTGTTAGAACACGCACATCACAAGCATATGGCTGATGAGAGACTTCTGAACATAACCAAAAGCTGGGGAAAAATGAAGCTAAATGTTGACTGTGACGATCTCATTTAAAGGCAACAGCCCCTCAGGGTTCAAGCTTCAACTTAATAAGCCATTAACAACTCCAGCTCTGGAGTGATTACTTCACCCAAACTCTCACCATTCCCAATACACTCCAATCCTGTTCCTTTGGTGTTGAGATGTAAAGTTGTGGCTGACGCAAGATGTGGCTCCGGTAATGAGCACAGTGAAAATACCCAGCTGAGGAGTACAAGATAAGAAATATGTAGGAGATGTCAGTTTTGTATCTGATCCACTGCTCTGTCTTGCAAGGGACCGATCTGCAGACCAGCTAGCACTTTGGTTTTGTAAGGAATGTGCAAACTGGTGGCAGCAGAAGACCCTTCAGGTGGGAGGTTTCCATGCACCAGGCAGATCTGGGGGTACGTGTGGGGGTGTTTTTCTGCTTCTGAAAGTTGTGAATAAGCTTGTGCGTTGGTAATAAAGTCCTCCCGGCAGCAGGCGAGGCACAGGCACATACTTACAGCAGAGGGCTTTCTGCAGTCTGCGGAGTTTCATGGCAGTCCTGTACGCCGAGAACCTGACGTTGTTCAGGTCAGCTGCAGCGGGGAAATATTAAAATAAAAGATTAGCTTTACACCTTAGAAATAACCAGACTCACAAAGACATTTTTGAGCTGAACTAGGTTATACTCATTGGTGAAAAGAACAGAGGGAAAACAAAAAAAGTACGTTAGAAACTCTACTTCACTGAGCAAAAGCCCTCAAACCCTGACAAGCAATCATCCAAAAGAAAAATGACTAAGTCCTGAAGTGTTACTTCCTTTCCTTCAAAGGCACTGAACCTAAGAGCACTTGAAAGGACAACATCAGTGACTGCAGCAGTGTTGTTTGAAAACACCGCAGCCTTTCACACCAAAGGCGCTGTGAGAGAGATAAGAACCTGAAACTCTCCCTTGTCTGCCCGATGCACCAGCCAGGCTGCGTGCAGGCAGCCCCGAGAGAAGAGCTCTGCCCAGGGAAAAGCAGGTGACTCTCAGCTACTGTGGAAAAAAAAACGTTTCAAAAAAAAAAAACCAATGAAACATTTGTACTTTCCACCCAAGCAGATCCCAGCCCTGAGACGCAGAGCCTTCCTGGCGAGAAGCCGGCTCACCCAGCCAGGTGAGTTCCCAGGTTCCCACCTCCAAACCGGCGGGGAGCTGGTGGGCTGTGGCACTACCCTCTGAATAGTTTAACCACAGCTTGCAAAAACCTCCCGGGACACTGCAGGGACAACGTGGGCCACCCATCAAACCACTCACACCACACCAGAACTTCTAGAAGCCTCTCAGCCCTCAGGAGGCTCAATACCAGCTACTTGCACATTATTCAGCACTAAATTCTGACTATCTCCACAGCAAGGCACAGCAAGTGGTCTGTAGTCTAGGAAGTGAACACTAGACAAAACTGAAAAGAAAGGACAGGTTGTCTTGGACCAAATCTGGCCAGGAAACTGCATTTGCATCTTTCTCTTCCACGAAACCAGAACAAGGAAGATTCACTTATTCTAATCTTGTCCCTGGCTTTGATGAGGGTGGCCTTGGCCAAACCCCGTTTGTAAGAACGAAGATAAAATTCGCTGAAAGTGAGGTTGAAATTACTGTGGCTGAATTCCTGCCCTTGGTACCAGTACATTGGCTAACTCGTAATTTACAACCAGATCTGGCATACCAGGACTATGGTGCAGATACACCACCGCTTGCAGTATTTAGAATCAGACTCAGGGTGCAGAAGTGAGTGCACAAATTTGGCAAAGGGCTTTTCTTTATACACGTAGGTCAACAGATACCCAAGCTAACTGTGTGCAGCTTCAAGCTGGTACTTCCATCAATCCCAGGTAAGCCATCAAGGTTGCTGTTTTGGGGGCAAGTCAATGAATGGATGCCGTTTCCCAAGTGGCACCGCCAGCTCCTGCCAGGGATGCTACAGGGCGGCTGCACGGGGAACTGAGGAGTGGCAGGGAGTGGGACGGCGATGCTCGTGTGCCAAAGCACCGTTACCTCCACCACTGAAAAAAACAGACTGTTGCTGGCATGCTCCTGGCCCTGTCACCTACCCAACTAACGCCTGGGCACAGACACTTCTGGGCATTTGAGCCCGTCTAGGGACCTTTCCCAATAGATCGGTTGCCATCTTGCAATTTAAGGGTTTTCTAGCACAGAAATGGACTGTTTGCGCCAGCCAGTTTCAGCACCTGGCAACACTGCAGAATGCGTTTAATTGACTCATGAAACCCACAGGGGCCTAACGAGTTAATGATGGGAAAGCGTTTGGAAAGTCTCAACTACGATGTACTACAAAAATAACATTAAAAAAATACATTGGCTTAGAATAAAGGTCCATTTAGCCCAACAAGCTGCCTCTAAGCCTGGCAGACTCTTAGAGAAATAGTATGATGAAAAACAGGGCAAATACAAAACAGTTTCTTGCTGGCATAGGTGCTGAGGTGCTATACAGCTGTTTGCAATGTGGTAGCTTGGGTACAACTATCCCAGTATCATTTACAATCCTGTACAGGTATAGGTAGCAGAGGGAATATAGTCTCAATAGTATTAATTTTAATTAAGCTGTTCTGAAAGACTAATTTGAGGTTTGATAATTCAGTACTTTTGTATACCTTATTAAAAGCTGTGGAACGTTTCTGAAAAATGTCTTGCAGCACAGTTGAAAGTTTCAGCTTTGTATATAAATTCTTTTCTTTGCATAGTTCCATACACCTTTTTAATGGGCAGTTCTCCTGTGTATCGTTCTCTCACAATCACCCTGACAAGTCCAGAAGCCTTAATGTGAGCAATTTAAATGAAGTGACTAAATTTGTCTTGTAGGGAAATTAATAAAGCAGTCTCCCACAAACACTCTGCAACTTCAGTTACATTTTGTACTCTTGTTGTAAATCTGCACCTGTATTCTGGAAAAGAATATACACTATATTATGGCTAGCTTTTGATAAAATGAAGCAGCCTTCCCTAAACTTCCCCTGAGTATTCTGAAAAAAAGCGTCTCTACTTATTATTTACATTTTAAGAAATATTAGTAAATATGCATGCATATTTCAGGCCTTGATCAAGGCAAAAAGTATGATCCATTAAGACACTTAATCCCGAAAGCGCTGTAGCTAATATCTATTTTCCTGTATATGTAATACACACTGAATATACTATCAACCTTAATGACGTTGCTGCCAAGAAGCACCCGCTGTAAATGATCAACAAGCAAGTTTTGGAGCCCTCACCTCAGGTTTTGGGAAAGTAGCAGCAATATCTGCTTTTGGCTCTACGTGCTGAGGCCACGGGCAGCCATCCCATGCCTCTGCTTCCCACCTTTATTCCTGTTATCAGTATTAGCCCGTGCCCAGTTACTCTCCCTGTGTCAACTGCTCACCTCTCATCTTCGTTATGCCGCTAACTCCATGCTCCTGATGGATGGCTCCCTTACCAGGTGGTGACAGTCATTTGCCATTGCTGGATCTTAATGATTTAGCTTTTCCCCCCCACCTACTCCCATGAAACTGCCGGTGGCATCTTTCCTTCCCTGGAGCTACTGCTGCAAAAGAACATGTTCTGTGGAGCAACGAGGGGAGCCCAGGCCTCTCCTAATTGGGTTCAAATTATTTCCCTTGCTGGTATATGACTCTATTTAAATGAACCGTAGAACACAAGATTGTCAGGGAATGAGACTCGGTCACTGGGCTTAGGAGCGTTGGAGGTAACATCACCATGAAATGTAAAAGGAGGAAACTTTGAGCGAGGCAGCAGACAGCACTGCCTGGCCACAAGCCAGCTGCTGCTGCCAGGAACGTGTGGAGGAGGGAAGGAGGAGGCAAAAGCAGCAGCAACCTTCCTATAGAAATGTATGGAAACACCACGAGTTCCTCTTTCCCTGTGGGGTTTTGTATTTTTTTTCCCCGTCCTGCAGACAAAAACCCTGATGCTTTCTCTGCTTCCAAACAGCCACTAAAAGAGGAAGGGCCCACTAAGCCTTGACTCCAAAGCTTTTATCACCTCTGAGGATGTCAGAGAGCTCAGAATACCATGCAAGATTTTCTCCAGCCTTTCCTCCCATTCCTAGAAATTATTCACCATCTCACCACCCAAATGAGGTAGTCAGAGGGCTGAAAAGCCTTTGGAGTATATAAGACTTTTGAAGATTGTTTAATGATACTCCCAGCCCTCACTCAGAAGGTAGCTTTCAAGCTTTGATCAAAAAGTGTAAATGCTCAAGAACATAATGTGTTTATAGTCTGAAACAACAATGTAGTGGAAGAGGTCACCTGGTCCCTGAAAAGAAAAAGACTGCAGAAAAGATCACACAGGAGTACTTGGTAACACTCATAGTGACATCCCAGAGTAAACAGAAATCATGGTTCTCCCAACACTCAGCCATGAACTCAGCTCATGGTTCTCCCAACACTCAGCCATGAACTCAGCTCTGTTTAAGAAAATAGAAATTTTTCTAGGGCAGAAGAAATCAGATCGTGTTACAAGAGACCTGTAAGACGGGGCAGGTGCTTACAGTGGGTGCCTTCGCAGCAATTAACAATTCCCACCAACGTAGCAGTAAGATCTCTCCATGATCTTCCTACACTTCTCCCGTAGCCCTCCCACCGTCGTCACAAAAGAAGTTCAAAGTGCTAAAGCGTCGACTGCTCTCAGAAATTAGGAAATTTCCTTTCACTGCTTTCTTCTTTTCATTACAGACATGACAAGACAAGCGCCTCCCTTTGCTCCGTAGCAAACAATGCAGTAGGAAGAAGGTTTTCTAGAAAAGTGATCTCCTCCGCATCCATCATGTGCCTACAACATATGAATATGCTCATGTTCATAATCTTATGCTCATTCATATCAATATGAATAACACTGAACAAGAACTGGTGCTTTTATTACACATGCAGCTTTAACGAACAGGACTCCAGCCTGCTCACAGGAAGAACTAAAATCAGAAATATTATGGAAAGATGATCAGATAATTAAATCCTAACCTTTTCTTCATAATTCTGCATGTTGAGAGAAATCACAAAACATAAGAGCTATGTTCTTTCTCAAAAGAGCTAAGACAGCCTCTCATTAACATGTTTTCCAATGTGGTGTTTCTACAGTATTGTAGGAACAACTGTAATTACACATAACAGATCCTTTTGACAGTGGACTATCAAGTTAAAATCCACTCACTTGTGAATTGGTCAATAATTTGTATCACAAAATGTGAATACCTAATGTTGTAAATTATTTTTTTTTAATCCTCCCATGCTTAATTCCTGATTTTACATTGGGATATGGGTATTATTTCAAGAGGAAAAGCAGATCCTCATATTCCTGAGTCTTACTGCAACAAATAAGTTGGTAAGCAACTAAAAGCAATAAAAAAATTAAAGAACAAGAAGTTTTTAAAAAGAACATATTTAACAAGAGGTATAGCATCCAGCATGGAGGGATATTTGGTTTTATTCTTAAGGAAGTAGTCACATTTATAACAGAGACAACAGGTTTCAAGTGAGGTGTTGTAACTGAACTGCTTTCCATCGTGGTTCTTAAAACAGAGTAACCACTCTACAATTGACCCAGCTGCTAATAGCGCTGAATAACTGGGATGTTTTACCTAATAACATACTGTCCTCTACAACAGACTAATCTCACTGAGGGTTTTAAAGCTCTGGGATGGACCACACTACCTCCTGTCAGAGGTTGTTCATGTAATTTGTCTCTCTCACACACAGTGTAATCTGAAGGCATCTCAGGAAGGGCTTTCTGTCTGTAAAATAATCTTTTTTTTTTTTTTTTACTTTAAAGAGCATTACTTGTTTATATTATTGTGAATATTATTATTATTGTTTTTTAATTAATGAGGAGAAAGCACAGCCATTTCACTTGATTTTTATGGACAGTAATTTTCTCTGGACAGAATCAAGCTGAAAAGAGCAGCTTACGTCCTTCAGGTGGTAACTAGCTCAAGAGTAAAATTTGGAAAGTTAACAACTAAATTTTTTGAAAGAAACTAGATGTCATTGGGTAAAATCCTCATCCGACAAGATTTACAGAGTTTTGAGTTTTGGTTTTGTTTGTTTTTTTTTTACTCTCACTTTTTTGCATGGAAAAAAAGTGTGACACCTCAAAACTTGAAAGTCTTACTCAACCATAGCTTGTAACATGCTCATATAGCTGTTCAGAAATACATTGCCTTCAGTGGATAAACTATTTTGCTAATTGCATGTCCCTGTTGTCTCTGACAACGCCTACCTAGCAGAGGTTAAAAACTGTGTTCTGTACAGTTCTGAATGGACCATAATTCCACCACCGCCACTAAGCTTTCATGTTTCATCAGACATTAACAGCACTCTTGACTTCTCACGAAGCTTCATCTCACATCTATTCAATACAGCTGCGATTCCCTGACCGGCTGATAAGAATGCAAGGTTTCTTCCTGCTGCCCAAATCCCATATATAAATCTTTTAATGATGCCCTACAGTGACATACATCGCCTCTTTAGGAATTGCAATTTAAAAATGCAAATGAGACAAATGCACAAAGGAGAGAAATTAATCAAGTAACACTGCTTAATATCAGTTGAGTCTCAGCTATTGACTCTTTTATTATAACAATAATTAATGTTATTATCTACATTGCTTTGAGAATAAATAACAGTAAACAATGTTATTATACACATACAGCTTAACCACTCTGCATGAAACAATACAGCATGCTGTACCAGACCTGTCCCACTGAGTAAAAAAGCTGATAGTGTCTCCACAAATTAGTGAGTGGGAGGTACACAGGGCACCAAAATGCTACTGATTGCACCTGGACCAAGTGGTTGAAAACCACAGCATATACCAACATCCCGATAACAAATTTAAATGACCTTTGGGAACTTAGTTTTAGCTTATAATGGCTTTTTTTCAGCCTACAAACCCAAAAGTGTAAGAAAGGATATGATGTACATCTGGGTTATATGCCATTATGGGGTTGGGATGTGAGTAGAGTTTGCAGTCACAAAGGTCAGAAACCCTTCACGTACGTTGGATGAGAAGTAGTGCTACTGGAAAAACCTAAAATAAGTAAATACCAAAAAAACAGCTTCAAGAATACTAATGAAAATATCCATTTGTAAACTTTCTTGAGGAAAATGTTCTCATACTGGTCAGCTATTCCATAACAGAACACTACTTTGCTCTCTCTTCAATACCCTTCTTCACTGCTAATATTCCTATGGTTTCATTTCCAAGGGACATAAGGTTAACTTCTACCACATAACTTCTACTTCTCTGCCATAGTTATGTTTATGGTCTATTAGGTGTATGCCTACACAAGATGCAGTCAGATGGTGTTAGAAAGATGACCTACTCTAGGTCTGACTACTATTAAAGGTTGACAGAATCCAACCAATCCTGTTTTCTGAAATGAGAAGTTTTATTACTCGGATTTTAGCTAGCTTGAAAAAGACATCTGTGAATAAGCAATATTTAAAGAAAGACCATAGGTATCACTACACCAGATTTTGGGAGAAATCAAACAATTGTTGTGTCCAATAAGCACATGTCTTACTAGTACAAATGTAGGAGACATTCAGCTGAATTCAATAAAACCTCATACTAAATACATGTTTTAGCAGTTTTTAATAAAAACTATTATGGCAAAAAGGGGCAGTTTAGCCTCCTGGGACAGCATTTCAGAAGGACAAGTCAAAATACACAAACCAAAAAGGATAAAGTTTATCGGCCTTGGTCATTTGGAGTTGGAAGCTCACATTGCCGCACAAGAGCAGCCAGCCACAAGACCGAAACGGCAGCTCTGGCTGAAAGCCCCAGTGGAGGCTGAGAAGTACCTTCCAGCATTCTCCTACCTTGTGTTAAGCAACTCCGACATTTCTTCCATGTACTCCACAGAGAACTGCCCCCCACCCCATCCCTCCAAATAAAATGGAAAGCTGTCACCAGTGCACTGCAGTCTCCAAGGGTGAGGGTGGTTTTCACCCTCTTGTCGTGCCTTGGTGAATCAGGAGAGATAAAGAGATGCACACATCAACACTTCTGACTGCATCCTGCTACTGCAATTACTGTTCACAGTGACACTAACGCACCTTGAGGAGACTCGTACTGACATTACATGGGAAGGCTGGAAGAGGGGGACACTAACAGTAAGGAGCCCACATCCTCCTGGGCCATCGCTGCAAAGGTTAGATTCATTTTCAGCTTAAAGGCAGAATACGATCATTCTGAGCTAAACTGCCTGCAATTAAACGTTCACTCTCACAAGACAATCTGAAAAAAAAAAATTAACCAATCTTAGACTATGATTCCTGCTCTTCCCATCTCTCCCCTCACCCAAAGGTCCTTAAACTCTTCAGGACAATGCAGTAACACAAACTCTCATTTCAATGATGCCCTGGAGCCATCATGAAGGATGAGAAAATTTGTAAGGGGGCTGTAAAAGAACGATATAAAAAAGCAGATCTGCTGCAGGGAAACTGCTTTTGGAAAGAAAAGCAGTTTGAGTGGTTCTTGGTACTTTGAAGATTTACAGACAGAAGTTAGAAGAAAATGGGAGTGGTTCATAACGGTGTAAATACAAACCAGGGGATGTCTGTTGGTCTCTGAACCTCCAAGACTCACTATGATTGATTTTTACTACGTTTCCTATGCCAGCATTTATTTTTGTGTTCTTAATTTATATAATTTCTTCTTAATTAATCCACACCAACATCTACTAGATACACTTAAGGTCATTGTTGCAACCACCTGTTGCCACTTTTACTTCAACATTAAACAACAGTTAAGGCTTTTAATATTGATGGCTTATTATGTGACTTTAAGTAGCTGTAACTTTAAGTGAAGGGTGAAAATTGCCCAACTTAAGTCAGCAGTAGATGCTTCATCAAAACGGATTAAATACTATGTTATTTAAATAACAAAGAGGAGTTGAGAACAAGCCTTTTAATATCTGAAAAGGAAAAGCTTCTGTTAAAAGAACAGCCTGTTAGAAATTTTTTTATACACATATTAAATTTCAAATCAAATATTTTAGTTATCACTAGTATCTTCATAAACAGCCATGTTTCAGCAAATGAGATCAAAAAGAATTTGAGAATATTTCCTTCATGGGTAGCTTATTTTATAATTTCTTCCTACGGGTTCTTTCTGCTTTCTCTGATGCAGTCCCTCTGGAAGAAAGGATACAGGACTTTCCAGACTGACAATCTGATCAGGTAAAAAAATGCACACAGCACGTTCCTACCTTCTTTTCTTAGTACCAAATAATGCTCCCAAGTAATTTAGCTTCATTTTTATAAATACCCAAACCTCTAAAGACAGAAAGCTGAGGAAATAAGTTTGAAATTTGGAATTCACCTATTGTAGCAAAAATGTAATGCGGCAATTTGTAGGTATGTGAGCAACAACACTGAGTCCTTTTTCTTACAGAAGAGTCTCTCGTGTCTCAAAGACATAGGCAGATGAAGAACTTCATGTTGTGCCAGGTTGCACCTTCCCTCATTCACTTAAAAAAAAAGATTAAGCTTTCAGTAATTTGTAAGAATTTAAATTAGCCATAAGGATACCCTAGAAAATTATGATATACTGGCATGTATAGAGAGCTACATCACATAGCACAATTACTCCCTAGAGGCTAGGTGTAGGAGTTGGAAAATGGAAATGAAAACTCTTGACAGCACTGATGTGCTTGGTCTCATTTTTTACATTTACCTGGATTGCAGAATTCATGTTTTCTACCAGATATTTAAAATGCATATACTCTAAGCTCTTTACTAGCTTCTTCATATGAATGAGAAGCAAAATTTGGATCCTAATGTGGGGTAAAAATAATAAGATCTAATGAGTATGCAATACAAAATCAACTTTACTAATATCTTCTCAGATAAAATATTTCTGAACAGTCTGAAAAGACTTCAAACATCCCATTATTACCGTTTTGACCTGAGGCAAAGCAAAGCACTGAAAAGACATCAAGGGCTCTGTTCAAGACTAAACGGGTTATGCCTGTATTATGCAATTTGTATGAGTTAGGCAATGATGAATACACACAGTTCAAAAATAAAATAAAAAAAAAAAAAACGGTAGCTTATGCAGTAGCACTTTTATCAAAGCTTCACCCCATGTGGCAATGCACAAGGAATCACCTTGTCTAATCTGTTTTGTACACACATATGAACATCTACGTTTACTAATAAAAATACACATTATGCATCCTTTGCTAAAATCTGCATCACTTCCATATTAACAAGCATCTGATCTCAATCCCCCAAAAATAAAACTAGCCAGAAAGAAGACTGGCCTTTTGGACATTCCTTGCTCCTGAAAATGAAAACAGCAGGATTTTATAAGAAAAAGAAACAAAATCTGCCTAAACATGTTCCTTCTTTATATAGTAAGAAATATGGTTATCTTACACTCTTGACATTGGGGTGATACTTATAGTGATAAAACTCAGTGAAAGTAAATGCAAACTGACTTCAGCAGTCACACATCTTTTGAAACATTGACCTGAACCCATCAGAACAATTTTCTCCCTTATTTATAGCAACCCTTTCACTTCTTGATACTCGGGAGTGCTCTAGCTAAAACAGGGAAATACCGGAAGAAAAGCAGTTGCAACAGGACTTTAGGTCTGACCAACAATAGTATCAGAAATATCATGCAATCTCTGGATCAAAGGTAGCCGCGGAGTCATAGTCCAGCTCAATTAACAGGCAACTGTTTGAAGACCTACCTGTATTAAAGGGATGTCTGCATATGCAATTACTGTTTGTCCTGAATCTTTTAAACCAGTCACTTTAAGAGTAAAAACATAAAGGAGACAAACAGGGCAATACATTATAATTAAATGGCAAGTCAATACTTGTCTGCTTTTGCATTTGGTTAGCCTGAACTTAGACACCTTATATCCCTTTTTTGACATACAGAGCTGTATTCTGGCTAATTTTTTAAACAAATCGCTGCTATAGTGCTAATACTATATGGAAAAAAAAATCTTCACACTGTCTCATTCCACTTTATCATATCACTTTTCTAAAATATTTTTGGTATGCCTTTAACTGCAGAGCACTGTTAGATACCTGAGTTAGCTCAAAATGGATTATGCTGGCATAATTAGACTGTTTTCAGCAGCTAAACTAGAGTTTAGCAGGAGATAATTTAAGCTATTTTTCACCATGGTAAATAAGCCTGCACTGAATGCTAGATTTGACTGCCCCAGTGCTCAAGCTGGCTTGTTTAAAGCTGGTTTATGTGCATGTGCTGTACAGACATAACCTCTTTTATGAATGCAGCATATTCACTGATATTTCCTATAGAGAAATAGCTTAATTTTTATTATGCCCTCTATTATTTATTAACAGAACCATTAAAAGCAAAGAGTTAGCTATTAAATGGTCTGCCAAGCAGCCTATACTAGAGCATGGATTAACCTATTTTATCTTATAGATGTGCTTCTGTTAATAAAATCCAAAGCTGCTAAAAAATAAAAAAAAACCCTCCACCAGAGAGGCACATCTGAAGTCATAATAAGCATGCAATTTGGGTATTCAAAATGACATCATGACAGCTGCCATGCCTTCCAAGTATTGAAAGTGCTTTAAAAATAAAGCAGTGGTAACGCAGTTTGGCAAATTGCTCCAATTGGCTTCCTACCATCCAAAAGTCAACATTAACAGCAGCTTGGTTTGATTTTTTCATCTGCCTTTTGTAAAGTAGATTAGACAGTGAAAAGAGTCAGGATTTATTTTTTTTTAAATCATTTCTGTCCCAGTCTTTCAGCAAGAGTTTGCAACAATGCACTCAAATTACTTCGTAAACCCAGCGCACATTCGAAATGTGCTAATTGAAATATTATTTCTTCCACTGCATGTTTGAAATGTGTTATTCTGCCTTACATATTTCCCTTGCAGAAAGTCTTAACCTCGATAAAAGCACTGCCTCTCATTTCCACTTCATTTTGGCTTTTCCTACTTCTGGAAATCCTTGCCTTGAAAATTCATTGGATTGGGGAAAAAACAAACAACTAGTAGAGGCATCTTACCTAAAGACTGGTAAAGCTCAGTCATCTTGGGATGATCCCAGCAGGTCGTTTGCGTCTCATGGCTACAATACAAAACATGAAAGTTAGTAAAGTAAAATTGCTTTCTCCGTTGCACAGCAAGCGGTCCAGGTTGCACATCAGAGCGCGGTGCCAGACCACCGCCCGCAGCCCGAGCTGCTCTGGCAGGGGGTCTCAGCAGTGGCAGGCACGTCTTCTTTCAACATGAGTCATTAACTCAGAGCGCTTCATTTAGGCACAGGCTCAAGAAACAAAATTATAAGCAGCCCTCATATTAAAAAGACAGCAAATATCCAGATATGCCATAATGTTTTGGGGAACTTGCAAGCACACCGAACAACTCTTACAAACTTGCTGTTTTCTACAGATTGCTCTCCCGTTCCTCCAAACTAGAGGCGAGATGTTTAAATGGGTTTAGTACTTGAATCTTTGTAGAAATTTTGACCAGATATGGAGATACATGGTGGTTTTGACCTGCTTTCCCCTACGTACTCTTCCCACTCTTTCCCAGGTGGTAGGTAAGAGCTACCCAACACAGCTGCTGCCCTGCTTCCTTTCGGTCCAAACACCTGCACTAAAACTCCATGCAACAGCCCACTGATCCACCACCAGCTCGCATCCCTTTCCAGCCCAGTGCATCATAGAATCATCTAGGTTGGAAGGGACCTTCAAGATCATCTAGAGTAACCATCAACATAATTCTGACAAAAAACCATCACTAAACCATGTCCCTCAGCACCATGTCAACCCGTCTTTTGAACACCTCCAGGGATGGTACCTCAACCACTTCCCTGGGCCGCCCATTCTAATGCTTGATAACCCTTTCAGTGTAAAACTTTTTCCTAATATCCAACTTGAATCTCTCCTGGTGCAACTTGATGCTGTTTCCTCTAGTCCTGTCACCTATGACTTGGGAGAAGAGACCGACCCCCGCTTCTCTACAACCTCCTTTCAGGGAGTTGTAGAGAGCGATAAGGTCTCCCCTCAGCCTCCTCTATGCTGAACAGCCCCCCCCCCTACCCCCCCCGCCATTTGCTGTTCTCTTTCAGCAAAGACTATTGCTGCTTTTCTTCTTCCCCAGGACTCCCAGGCCCTTTCCCTTGCCCTGGAGGTCCCTGGGCAGTGTCAGGCGGCAGAGCTGTTGGGAAGCCAGGGAAAAGCTGTAGCGGGGTTATGAAACGCTGCAGTATGACTAGAATGTAAATTGGACAGTCTCTGCAATGAGGCTAGCAGTCTTCAGCTTTGCAACACAACATGTTGCCAAAAGACACACAGCGTGAGAAAGCCAACGAAGTGTTAGCGGGTGTAGTAGCAACTCACGTCTCCCTAAGGTTACACATTTTATGATTTATTTTTTTAGCAACAGCGTGATCAGCTAATGTGATCATGTTTCCATTAATGTAGAAAACTTGAAAAAAAAAAAAAACAATTCTCCGTATCTATCCTGGAGCCAATAAACCCGTGTTCCTACAGAACACATTAAAAGAGGACCATGAGTATTCATTAAAAAAAAATAACCTGGAAAGCATATGTAGTGCACAGTTCCTAACAATCACATTTGCAATTTCTGTACTTAAAAAGCAGGCACCCTGGTTCCAACACACACACGCGCGCATCGTTTGGGAGAAAATATGCAGGAGAGCAGGACCTGCTCCACGGCTCTGTGGAGCTCCTGGAGCACACACCTTCCAGCTCCAAGAGACTTAACCACAGCCCAGCCAACGGGCTTAACGCACCTGTAAAACCAACTGTGCGCCGGAAGACTGATACAGCGAGGTTGTTTTAGAGAACAAACCGTCCTTGAGTTTTCTTTTTGAGGCAGTGATGTTCCCAAGTACACCTTTATAGGCTAAAACGGGGGAACATTTTCAATGAGTCACTTCAACACCATCCCTACTCAAGGAAAAAAGAAAATCGTGACACGTTCTCTTAGTATGATTTAATTTTGGTCTCAAAAAACAGGCCGTTTATTTGATCCATATGAATACTTCACTGGCCTAGTAACCTCTATATATTCAGTAGCTTACCATATATAATATTTCTAGATTTTGCTCTGTAACTGCAAGAAAGAATGAAAGGGATCACAAGCACTAAGCTTAAGGAAAAAATGCTATGGCACTGCCCTAGTTGAGCACAGGCTTTTAAACAAGCCCTGTCTCATCAACCTCGGCATCCCCTCCCCTTCCTAATTCCTGCGGTGGCTGAAGGCAGTGAAAGAGGGAGGAGGACACTAGATGAGCAAAAGCAGTCTTGTTCTTTGCTCTGGCAAAAAAATGAGTCGTGCAAAGGGAGGTGGTTGCAATCACATTTAAAAATCTGAGCCTGAGCTGGTTTTTGAAATGCAGAAACTGGGTAGCTTCAAGTGAAAACCTGCGGATCCCAGCCACCTGCACCCAAGCTCCTGAATTTCCTACCACATTTGGTTTGGGCAGGTTCTGCAGAGAGAATGTAGCACCAGCAGCTTTTACCATACCCAGATATAAAGTGCATTTTGGAAGAAAACCAGAAATGGTTTCCTTTACACATTGAGTCCCAAAAAACTTGGTTTGTTTTTTTTTTAGAGGAGGCTCTACTTATACAACAGCAGCCCAAAGGAAAAGAGGAAAGGAGCATACTCATCGCAGAACCACCCCGTAGCCAGAGATGTCACAATTTAGGTGAACAGACTGCAGACCCAAATAAACATTTAAACCCACAGACGTGGGAACACAGTTTGTTCGCACCCAATGCGAGTCCCAGATCGATAGTTCCCAGGCATGAACCTGGCTTGCTTCCCCACTGGCAGGTAGTCCCAGAAGTGGGAATGTTCAAATAGCAACTCTACCATGGTTTGTATGACAAATCCTGTAGTAAAAATGAGAAAAAGAAAATATGCACACAGTTATGAGAAATGTCTGAAAATAATCTCCCTAATTTTCCTCTGTGAAATTAGTTTGGCAGCCATAGGTTGCTGTATGGATAAAGCAGACACTTCAGACTCCACAGCCATTAACCCAGTAGCCTCCAAAGGCACTGATTCTCCATTAAAATATTGAAAAGCCATAAGATATCTGGCATAGGTGTATCTATATAGGATTGTGGAATCCCACGCCTGTGTTAGAAGAACAAAAGGATCATCTTAAATTTGGAAAACTATTATGGCTGATCACTAATCAGCATTAAATGGATGAGTAATTTATTGATTTTTTTTTTTTTTTTGGTAGGGCCCAACCATATATCAGTGGATTTAGTGTGTATGGTTTAAGCTTATGGCATTGACTAATCTTCCTGAAAATCCGTAACTGATTTTCCTAAGATCTTGTAAATAAAATTTCCATTGTCAAAGAAACATTGGAGTCCAACTGCTTTTAGATATTTTTAATACCGGTAACCCTAAACCACTACGCTGTGTGATTTCCTTCCACGGTATAAGATTAATCCCCTTGGAGATGCACATTTTGTAAGGAATGCTTTTATTCGCTTCATCTGCAAGTGACCGAGACCAAACGTGCAGGGCAGGTCCATTTCCCCTCTATCCCCTCCTTTGTTTTATTTATAAACTTAGTTGCAACTTAAGAGGAAATACCCCTTCCTTTAGGCTACAAAAGGCAAGCCAGGAGAGACCCTAACTCTTGCCTCTGCCACCTTCCCAGCAGCCGTTACTCATGGGGCAGGGTGCCCTGTGCTGGGCTGGTGTGGCCACCACCACCAGCAACTCAGCAGAGCTCACTCAGCCTCGCACCCCGTACCAGACCCAGCGTCCGTCCATCCACCTCTGCGGCTCTTGAGGGAAAAAGCAAGGGTTTTAACGGGAACTAAACCTCGGTCACTGCGATTTCTGCAGAGGTTGAGCGCCCGTACCGAGCCAGGGCAGATTTTGTTGGTACTTTACATGCAGAACACAAGAAGGCTGCAGCTATTCCGCTCCAGCTAAAACACATTTGCCTCTCAACTGAACGTTTGCAGCTCAGGAAGTTATCAACAATTCTGCACACAAGGGCAGCTCCAGGAAAGGTTAGATTCCATCGAGGCTATTCTTCATAAGCCTCTTTGCCATTTTCAAAGGCCATTTAATTGTGAGCTTTGGGGTTGAACCGGTGGGGGAGGATTTGTGCGTATGCCCTTATTGTGAACACCGTCTGAAGTGAAATGCCAGCTCAGCAGTTTCAGGCAGCCTCAACCACACTTGGGAATGCTGTAGCATCCTTAATAGATCTGCAGCAAAGCGTTTGCCAGAGTTTCAAACTCCGGTGAACAAGGCCCTTTACAGCTTGTGAGTCAGGAAGACATGAAAAGCGTAGCACAAGTCCTCTTGACTAGCAGCACCTAAAGCAGGGCAAGAATTTGCACAGAAACAAGTACCCAAGATGCTCGTCCAACGAACCACCAACATAAAAAGGCATCAATGCACACAGCCAGTAGTTTTCAATATCGCACGCGCTGAGAGGATACATTCTGCAATTTGGTTCTACATTTAGGTCAACTAAATTGACCGCTAGCTTTTAAATCATGGACACTTTGCAACAAATAAAATTATAAGCAGGCTCACATGATGTATTTTTCCTCTTTCTCATCTGACTTAAGCTGCAAAGGTGGAAAGGAAATTAAAGCCAAGCCTGGAAAGGAGAAGAGCAGCAATGGATAATGGTGACACCCAGGCGCTGGTGTGACTGGCACGCTAAATACTCTGATAATTCAGTGGGATGAAAGCACAGTCTTCACTTAATACATCCCTTGGGAACCGCAGGACCACTTCATTAAAGGATGATTATATTATATTAGCAAGGATAATTTTTATGTGGGGAATTCTGTCACACTATGCCTGTGTGAACTCCTCTCTTCCTGCCAACAGCAGAGAGATTTGTCTCTCGTCGCTGTCAGCAGAGCCAATAACACACAGGATTGAAAACCTGAAATCAAGAGATGATATCCTAACTGACACACTGGCTGAATTACAGTTCCCTTGTTATAACTTGACCAGTTTGGACAAAATACAGTTATTTTATCTTCCTTCCTTTTATATTACTTCTGAGCAACACGAGCAGCAGGAGGAGTAGAGAGCAATGCTCCCCCTNTCATGTGTATTCACTGCTTGGCTCCAGAGTCTAAAATTTTAGGTTGTAACTGCAGGGTCCTTTTTAAATTCTTAGGTCCCTCTTCATTGGTGATACCAGAGCCAGTTCTGCTGCACTTCTCCCCTCACCTTTCACTAGAAATGCGATGTCAACTACATGTGCATAGAATTTCTATCACATAGCAATAAATAAATAACTACACACACTTATGAAAAAGCCAAAATTGAACTAGTATTTTATAAAGCACTGGACTGATCCATTTTCAAACAACACAATTTACAATACCTCTCACCTTTTGGCTTTAAGATGAATAAAAGGTTATTCCAGTCACCTTATGACTGTTGTCAAAAAGCCAAAATAAACATGATGGAGTTGTTTGGATTTTATTAAACTAAGCTAAACACAATTGAAATTGTTTGTATGAATAGACACAACCGCTCATTGAAAAGAAAAATGTTTTCAACAGTAGATGACAGTGATTGCAAAGAAGACTTCATAGTTGTCTTTTTACGGTGTTTCATTAATTCCTTAGATAAAACAACCATGGAAAGTATTAGCGATGTGAAAAGGTGGCACTGCTTTGTGCTTTACAAAGGACTACTGTTTTCATCTGTAAATCTAGAGACTACTGATCTGTGCAGAGATTATTTCTGTTTAAGCCAAGGATCAGTGTCTTTTCAGCAGGAATTTGACTTTGCCATGTTTTATTGGCTTTTGCGAGATTTATCAAGACTGCTGAAGGCAGGCACCAATACATATTAAAGTTTCTTGCCGATACTGGAAATGAATAGTAGGAGAAGGGCAAATATCAACTGCCAAGTACTGAATAGTAACTCTTTTTTTTTTTTTTTTTTCTCCCCTCGATGTTAAACATTTATTTTGTACACTCTGTCACGGGCAAAAATTCCTGCTCAGTGGTGAGGGCTTGGTGAGCCAGCCCCCCCAGCTGTTACTCTCCACTGGCTCTATTTGCTTTTCAAAGCCTATCCTCTCCACTTCTGCCAAAGCAATTTCACTGCAGGGTCTTGTCAAATCCAGTCTCAAAGAGTGACGGCCTCGAACAATTCCTCGGTGCTAAAAGGTCAAAGACCTTACACAGAACCGTGTTTCTCCCTTCCTCAGCTCTGTACGCAGATGCCGGCAAAAATCACTTCTCAGCCCAACTTCAGCTTCAGATGAGGACTGGGGACACTGGAGGTGTCCCAGGCTGGATGATGTTTTACAATCGCTATTAAAAGGCAATATAACGTGCCACAGAACAACACGAAACACAGCACTCACAAGGCAGTAGCCCAGAGGGAATCCCCCCACAGCTTCTTCTGCCTATTGACTTGAAAGATTAGTTCGAAGCATGAAATCGCCGGGAGACGTAATACACCTCTAAGCACCTTTGTTTTGAGGATTTCTATTGAAGTTCACGCCCCAACCAAGTTACAGCACACGCTACGTGCTGACACAGGTAACCTGCTCCAGCGCTGCCCTCTCCCTTAAAAACCCGAGGAACCACGCGAAGAGCCAGCTCCCGCCCTTCTCGGCGCCTCCCGGGGGCACCCCGCGTCCCCGGCACCTCCCCGACCTCCCGGCCCGACCCCGGGCTTCCCCTCACCCTGCCAGCCCACGCCTGCCCAGGTGTACACCCACGCGTGTCTGCGACCTCCCGTCGCCATCTCCTACGTGTTCCGACCAGACACACGCCGCGACCAGGAGGGGAAAGGCGGGGGTTTAACGCGCCGTTAAGTTCCCAGAAGAAACGGGGCGGCCAGCTCGGCTTTTTAGCGCAATAAATGAAAGGCACGGCCGCTCCTTCCCACCC